>JADBJO010005425.1:134547-139547 GCA_016801955.1 Conus betulinus
AGGCGATCTCGGTCCTCTAGGGCTGTGGGCCTGGTGTGTGTAGTACGGACAGGATGGACGTTGTTTTCATTTGAATTAGGTTACCTAACTGCCCAGTTTGTTACCGAGTCTGTCATGCACTCCTGCTCTCATAACTGTTTGAAAGTAAGTGATAATCACTGTTACAACTGTTCATCTAAATGCTGTAACAATCACTTGCAACGCTTTACGTGATGCCACTTGTTCGTTTTCCTTCCTCACTTTCATTACATGTCACTCAGTTTTATGGCGCTTCACTATCGTAAAACCGAAGTGTTTGTCCCGTTCTCCTTTGCTAGGCATGTTCTACAGTAGTGCACTTACTATGTCCGCCACTTTCTTGCTCAGAGTACAGTATATCATTTTTTTTTTTTTTCCTACTTGTTTGTGCCTCTCATGAGTGTTCAATTTTGCATAAATGCTTTGTGTTTAATCCTGTGAAAATAAGCTGAGCCTGATGTGTACAATCCAAGTACTTTATTCATGCAGTGATACGTGTAGTTGAGGGACATCTGTGAAAAAAAACAACAAAAAAAAAAGTCTCTCCTGTTAAACTTTGTTACATTTAGCTTTGCGTTGACTCAGTTCTCTAAACATTCCTTCAAGTAACCAAGACATAACTTCAAACACACGTACAGAGAACAATGATAATCCGCACACCTTTCAGAAAACAATGCATAGTAAAATATGTTGCTTGACAAGTTGATCAGATATTAAGCGTTTCAAATCGTTCGTTTAAATACTATAAATAAAAGCAGTCATCAACGTGACTCGTTGGCTTACAAAATACATTGATGTGTTTGTTTGTTTTGCATTTTCAATAACGTTTTAACACTTATTTACTCCAAATACGTCTTTACAAATAGCATAGTTAATTGCCAAAACAGGAATTGTTTTTGCTCAGTGACGCACGTCACATTTCGTCGTTTAAATGACGTCAATATTCTTGTTAACAAGAAAAAGGCAGCTCTGCTCCCGCCCCAGCAAGCGGCTAGCCTCCAGCTGCCAGACGACCGACCGATCGCTCCGAATTAAGTTGAACATCATGTCCGCCGTTAAAAAAAAAAAAAAAAAAAAAAAAAAAAAAAAAAAAAAAGTTGGTATGCTTAGCGCCATTTTTTTCCTCGTGTCTCATTTTCGTTTTATGCTTCGCAGTGTCTGACATTTTCAGCCTATAATAAGAAACGTCATTTGAATGAAAAAGCACCCAGTTCGTACCAGTGAAGCGTTCCGATGTGTGTATTGTCATTTATTGTTAATCTGTCAGCCAAGTGTTCCCTTCCCACCTCACGCCACTAACTTTTCAGTGGACTGGAATCTACGTGATCCCCACTCTCACCCTCTCCCACCCGCTCCCATGGTTTGTGGTTAGCAAGGCTGGCCAATAGGGTTTCGATGACCGGAGACTGAAATTGATCACACGAGTGTGTATAGTTGGTTAGAGGGTCTGACCATGCATGTGTACAAACTGACAGCGTCCCGTCAGCTGTTGGTTTGTGCTGTGTGATTATTGTTCTTTCTCCCTCTTTGTCACCTTGTTATAAGTCTTGCATCAGCCTATCGATCTGGAACATTTTCTCTTCTGATTGAAGGGCGCTTATGCTGCCTCCCCAAGTCACTACCCACACCCACCCCAAGCCCCATTCGGGTCCGGTTTTACTGGCGTAACACTATTGGAACAATTGTGTAGACTGAGAACGGGTGTCGACCGTGTCGAAGTTCATCGCCTGACTGACCTATACCCTGCACATTTTTCCCGTGTCATTGACATGTCAGATCGTCTTGTCGCGTCTTGTTTGTCTGATTCGTCTCGACTGCAATGTCCACGATCAGTGATAAAATCATGCTCCAGTTCTAAACGTACCACGTTTATTATCAGTCTACTTACCGTTCATGTGTAAACAGATACGCTTATTACTCTATTTCAGCTGCTAATTAGGCCTATGCTATTGCTATACAATTCAAACGCCCACATGCGTTTCGTTTTGAATATTCCTGCAAGGTCGGTGTTGTCTCTGTTCGTTTATTGTCATTATTCCTGGTCCCACCTCCCTTCCCTTGATCCACGATCGGTTTATTATGGCACACTACTGGGCGCTGACAACCCACTGTACATAATCCTACTCCTCCGCCCACTGCTATTACTCCTAACGGCACATTACGCCTCATGACTTCACAATACTACATGGCTTACTACTACTACTTCTACTACTATACGGCGCAAATGCCGCATGACCAAGTGCTACGGTCCAGAATCTTGCCTGCCTCTGTATATATTGTTCTGTTACTCAGCATTGTATTTGAGAGTTATGCGCTGGCGACTCTCCTGCTGGTAATATATCTCCTTCGTGCCAGTTGATTGTGAACCTTATGAGACTACGTACTACAATTTTATTACTCAGCATTGTATTTGAGAGTTATGCGCTGGCGACTCTCCTGCTGGTAATACATCAGGCCCATTGTCAACGTTCAGATGATTTCATTTGTGCCGATCACTGCCAGCTCCCATCCCATCCCCCCCCCCCCCCCCCCCCCCCCCCCCCCCCCCCCTTTCGTCAAGGACCATTAATCGTAATATTTGTCAAGTACTTTTGTTTCATTCAGTGTTTTGTTTTGTTTGGATATTAACACGTTTTTTTTTGAGTGTTTCAGGAACTGCTGCTGAATCAACGGACATTTTTTTCCTTCTACCTCTGCGGCTTATTTTTGTTTCGGAGCGACTGCGCGTTCGTCTTTACGCTTACGTACTTTTCGATGTCAGAACGATGTGACTTCTCACATTCGCACGGACCAACTCACAACTTTATCCATACATTTTATTTTTTTCTCGGATTATCTGTTAATTTAATGCGGGTGCACACTGATGAGCAGGTTTTGCAAAACGTATCCATTCAAATATTGTTGGAGCTGCTTTCTTTCTCTTTTGCTCCACATCGTCGTTTATTTAGCGTCACGTTACACATCTGGTCGCATTTCGTGTACACAGCGCAAGCGATCATCCTTGTGAATATGCGCATTCATCGTGTTTGTGTCGTGTTAAGGATCCTTATGTTTCGTTGACGTAACGACGTGTCTGCATGCTTATGTGTCATCCATTTTTCGTTCATCGGATCATGCATGAGTTGTTTCTGTCACCACAAACCATATTCATCTCATTGTCCATGGCCATGGTCATCATCTTCATGTTCATCATTGTTCATCTTCATTCGTCACTGCAGGTGTTGTCTAACATATTCACTGTTTTTTTTCTTTTTGTTAAGCAAGTTACTGCTTTGTTCTGTCCGGCTATTAGCCAGGTTCCGATTCATCAATGATGCTGCTGTATGTAAAGAACATGTGAACTCATCGTCCCAGTAACATAAATGACATATTTATTCAAAGAGGAGTTTTATCATATGCAGTCTATGATTGTTTCGCAGTCTATGATTATTTCGAAGGCCACTTTCAGTTTGTTTTGGAATATCACAGTTTATAAAAGACATCACCTTAGATAATCACTTAAGCTCTGCCGTGTGTTACCTACTCTGTAAGTAAGATTTGTATTCCTGTTGTGATCAAGTAGAAGACCATATCCGGAGACCATAATCTACCCTTGCTTTAACTTGTTGGCGGTATATGTTGAGATATGTATGGGTTTGCAAGCCAAATAGTTCTCTGTTTGTTCCATTTAAAACGCCACTTAAAATACTTCACTTTTTGTCTTTTGTTTTCACTCACTCTGTATGCACAGTTCATGAAGATGCTTACTGATTTATCTGTGTTCGTTTAGTTATGTCAAGGTGTTATTTTGAATTATTTCTAGTCTTGGCATGCAATTCTCTTTGATAATATGTTTTTATTACACCTTTCCCTCACAACATTAAGTGGCATTTCTTTCGTGATCCTTTTGTAATCTCAAACTATTATCGGGCTCCAGTGTGATCTCTTCCAGTTTCAAACCAAAGCAGTGGCTCACGCATTCCTTGCAATCTGGTACACGTCTCACAATTCATGGAAGTGTTCGTGAATTTTCCCTTGCATTCCTTCTTGATTGTGTGTTGATTTTCTATTGTGTTTTGTTTGGCATCGTCTTTTTTCCAGGTCCGACTCATTGATTTTTTATTTGTTTTGTTACTGTTCATTGGTATCAATCGCCGATGATGTGTTCTTTTTCCTTTTTCATTACATTATGTCGGATCGTACGTATGTCGCATTATTTTGCCTTTGCCGTGAATGATTTGCATTTGTCGTGAATGATTTGTTTTTAAACTCCCTTCATCACTGATGCTTACTATGCCCCTCTCAGTACTGGGATCTTTTTTTTAATTTCAGGGCTTACTTATCACTAGTTCTTTGTCTTATTGTGAATGTGGTATGACGTGTTCTTTTTTTTTACCGAAGGTTGTATTATTTGCCTTTCTCTTGTATTTTGCAGTTTTGAGTGAGCTACATGTTGGAATTCATATCTCTTTGCCTTGCATGTTTGCATTGACATTATTTTTTTACGATTTTGTAGCTCATTCCATTATGAATGTACGCTGGCTACATGTGATTGAACTCGGATGGCATGCGATTGCACTTTATAGTTCTCTATCTCTCCATTTACCCCCCCCTACCCCCCCCCCCCCCCCTCCCCATTCCTACGAGATAAAGCATTGCACATACATCAGCTAAATAGCATACCTACTTTGTCACAATATCCGTTGTCTACGTCATATTGCCCAGCTGTGGGTACGTGATCACCGTTTCCGACCAAGGAGGTTGGAAATCATCTGTATACCTCCCGTGTTGAGCACCGGCAAGCATTACGCCAGACTTTCTGCAAAGTGATCACCCTCCCCAATGTGGGTGGGCAGCCATCTCCCCACAACGTGATTCCAGGCCATCATGTCTGACGATGTGTGTGCAGCATTCGCCATCTGACCCTCACCGATGGACACGGCCGTCACTTCACTGTGAGGACGACGTGTGGTGACATCATAACACCATCTGACCCTCACCAA
>JADBJO010005425.1:147047-162541 GCA_016801955.1 Conus betulinus
TAACTTTTGTTTTTTAGTAAACATTAATTGCCTGTAGCGAAGGCGTAGGAAAAATAACTTTATTACGTGTGCTTTCTGGCATAGTTTTCATTAACTGTGGGTCTAATCTTGTCCATGTTGCTTCAGGGCTAGCTAGTTCATTCAATTCTGTCGTACGGCCAAGAAGTACTTTTTTTACAGCCTCAAAGAGAGATTTACATAAACCAGCCAGTATTGACTCGTTAGCTTTTAGAATTACATTAGGACTTCCCTGATGGGCTTGAACTGAGCTGACGTTCAAGGAGGCTGGAGTGTTACCCCTAAATGAACACAGGTTAACGTGCACCTGTAATTTTACAATGAGAGCAAGAACAATCCCACATTCAGTCATGGCTATACTTGCTGTACCTATATTTCAATAGAGATCCGTGACAGAGCGGCGTACAGGTTGTTCGGTGATTATGTTTCCCCATTGTTTCAGAACTGTAACCCGTCTCCTGATGGTGTTGCCGTCCTCCCAGGTTGTTCACATCCCTCTTGTCTAGCACTGCAGGCTAATATCATCTACGCTTACGGAGATTTTAGTTAACACGATAATCCTCTGTTGTTGCCATCCTGTGCCAAAGACTTCAAATTCTTATTTACACATTTTTACGAATGGTCCTGTTTTAGAAACTTCTGATGTTGGGACTTCTTTTGTAATGCCAGCGCTCAATATTAGAAAGAGATTCCAATGTACAAAAGGATGCTCTATATTTTCAGCAGAGTTATTTGCCATTTTGAAAGCAATAGATTTTATTCTTGACATGCCTGTTTTACTTATGAAATACTTAGTGTATCGGATTCAAAATCAGCGCTTACAGCTCTACATTATCAATCGAAATGTAGTAGTTCATATATGGTATGTGAGACTTTATTTCTCATTTTCATTCGTTCATTATGCCCATTGCTCCCGTGGAGCATAGGCCGTCGACGACCCTTCGCCATCGCACTCTGTTCTGGGCTGTTCTGATCATTCCAGTCCAGTTGGTCCCTTGTTGTTTCAACTCCGCCTCAGTATCTCGCCTCCAGCTGTTGCGAGGCCAGCCTCTCTTTCTCATTCCCTGCAGGTTCCAGGTCAGGGTTTGGCGTGTGGTGCTGGATACTGGCTTCCTGAGGGCGTGTCTGATCCACCCCACTTCCTTCGCAGTATCTGTTTGGCCACTGGTTCCTGTTCCGCATGCTCCCACAGATCTTCGCTTCGGGTTTTGTCCTGCCATCGGATTTTGTAGATGCGCCTCAGACAGGTGTTGAAGAATGTCTGAATCTTTTGTTGCATCGTCTGTGTTGTCCGCCATGTCTCGCATCCGTAGAGCAGAATTGATTTCACATTGGAGTTGAAGATGCGGAGTTTGGTTCTTATGCTGATTCCTCCAGATGCCTAGGTGTTCTTGAGCATGACGAAAGCTGCTCTTGCCTTGCCGATTCTGGCTGTGACGTCTCTGTCCATGCCTCCCTGTTGGTCAACCACACTTCCCAGGCAGACAAAAGACTCCACCTCACTGATGGGCTCTCCACACAACTGTGACTGATGTGTTGGCAGTGATGCTGATTTTCGTCAGCTCGGTCTTCTTCCGGTTAATTTTGAGCCCTGTCCCAGCTGATGTGGTCTCCAAGCGAGTGGTCTTGTCCTGCATCTGGCTGTGGCTGTGTGACAGGACCGCCAGGTCGTCAGCGAAATCAAAGTCGTCGAGCTGCGTCCAGAGTGTCCACTGTATACCGTTGTTCCTGCCTGTTGTAGTGGTCTTCATGATCCAGTCAATGACCAGGAGGAAGAGGAACGGCGACAGCAGGCACCCTTGCCGAACTTCGGTCTTCACCTCGAAACTCAATCCAGCGACTGCTCCACGATGATGCGCAAGCTGGTGATCTGGTCAGCACATGATTTGTTCCGCCGGAAGCCTGCCTGCTGGTCTCATAGCTTGGGGTCGTCGACAGCCTCTTTCATTCTCTCCAGTAGAACCCTGTTGAGAACCTTGCCTGGTGTTGACAGGAGCATGATCCCTCGGTAGTTGCTGCAGTCCCTGAGGTCTTCTTTCTTCGACAGCTTGAGATGATTCCTTCTATCCACTGGACCGGTACCTCCTCCTTCTCCTAGACTTTGTTGAAGAGGCTGTAGCATGTTGACAGCTGTCTCTGTGTCTGCTTTGATGGCTTCTGCTGGTATCTCGTCCGGCCCTGCAGCCTTCCCATTTTTCAGAGTCATGATGGCCTTCTTGATCTCTGCCTTTGAGGGTTTTTGTCGCAGCTGATGGGCGGTTCTGACTTTGCGGGTGGGATGTCTGGTGGTGCGTCAGGGGCAGGGCAGTTCAGCAGCTCCTTGAAGTGTTCTGCCCATCGTTTCAGCTGTTCCTCGGTTGTTGTCAATGGGTTTCCGTTCTTGTCCTTCACTGGCTTGTCTGTCTGCTGGAACTTACCCGTCCGCTTCTTGGTCACCAGGTACAGGTCCTTCAGATTCCCCTGTCCAGCTGCTGCCTCTGTTTGACTGGCCAGGTCGTCAAAGTAGTCCCTCTTGTCCTTCTTGATGCTCTTCTTTACTTCTCTCTCTGTTCGCTGCTGTGTGCTCTTCCTGTGCCTTTGCCTTAGTTGCTCATGTTCGGCTCGTGTTCAGCAAAGCTTTTCTTCTCTCTCCTTGTTTCCAGCTTGTGGTGTCGGCAGAGATCCATTCCTTGTGCTGGGTCTTCTTCTTGCCAATGATCTCTTCACATGTGTCATGCCAGAGCTTCTTGCAGTGTTCCCACTGT
Source organism: Conus betulinus (assembly GCA_016801955.1). Taxonomy (NCBI): domain Eukaryota; kingdom Metazoa; phylum Mollusca; class Gastropoda; order Neogastropoda; family Conidae; genus Conus; species Conus betulinus. Next base: position 149,810 of record JADBJO010005425.1, read on the forward strand.
GTCTCGATGTCTGTCTCACCGTCTTTCATCAGCTCTTGTAGCGGCTGGAACCTGTTGGAAAGGCTGATCTGGAATGCTGCTTGTGTGTCCCTGTTTATGAGCAGTCCGACATTGTACCATGTCCGTGTGTGTTACGTTGGTGAATATCTTGAGGCGAAGTCTCACTGTTGTTAAAAGAAGGTGGTGGTCTGATGACACGTCAGCACCTCTCATCACTCGTACATCCTGCCATGATCTCCTGAATTTGCGGCTAATGCAGATGTGGTCAATCTGGTTCTCCGTTTCGTGGTTCGGGGATCTCCATGTGGCTTAGTGGATGCGCTTGTGTGGGAAGATGTTTCCTCCTATCACCAGCTGGTTCAGGGCGCACAGGTCTACAAAGCACTCACCATTTTCGCTCATCTGTCCCAGTCCGTGTGTCCCCATGATGTCTTCATAGCCTGTGTTGTCCGTTCCGATCTTGGCGTTAAAATCTCCCATCAGTATGGTTATATCCTTTGCTCCTCTGTTGTCTATCACTGTCTGTAGTTGCTGATAGAAGTCATCTTTCTTCTCTTCTTCCACATCATTGGTGGGAGTATAGCACTGGATGATGTTCAGCCTGATGTCATTCTTCTTCGTGGTAAACTTGCCTGCGATGATGCGGGAGTTGACAGGTTCCCATCCGATGAGTGCCCCTTGTGCCTCCGGTGCCAGCATCAAGGCCACACCCTCAGTGCGGGGGGCTCCATCCGAGTACAGCAGCTGTTCTCCAGATGAAAGTCTCAGCTGTCCTGATTGTAGCCACTTGTCTCACTCAGTCCCAGCACTCCGGTCTTGTTGTTTTTCATTTCTCTCGCGCCTTGGATGGTTTTTTTTTCCTGTTTCGTACATCGTCGTGATGTTCCATGTCGTTGTTGTCCTGGGTGTTGGAAGGGGAGTCAGCTTTGCAGCTTCCTTTTGGCTTTCACTACACTGCGTCATAAGTCTCTGGGATGGAGTCCCTTCCTTGTCCAGGTAAATTTTGGTTCGTTGTTGTTGATGCTTCTGTAACTCGTCTTTTTTACAGGTAGGGTTGCTAATCCTATGCAAACCCCTTTATCCTCGGGGCGAGGTGGTCCTGCCTTAGTCGTCTCTTACGACATGCATGGAAGGGCAGTGGGTCTATTCTATGCCCAACCCACAGGGCAATTTCTCATACCTGATTTTGTTGTTGTTGTTGTTGATAACGCAGGGTACCGATATATAACTTCGTTATAGGTTCCAGGACACTCCAGTTTACGTGGCAATGATTTACCTGACTTTTTTAATGCCAAGAAAGCTGAAAAAAAATACATAAGATGTTTTGAATTGTGATGATCCTCTTTCTTCATCTGAAGCAATTCAAATTCTACAAGTTCAGTCTGGAACTTGAGACAGAAACAATACCTCGAATATTCAGCTCGGAAGCACAGATGATATATGACTAATCAAAAAAAAAATGTTGTAGTCCCCCATGGCCTAGGCGGAAGGAGTCAGAAAGAGAGAGAGAGAGACAGAGGGGGGGGGGGGGGGGAGGAGACACTGACACTGATACTGACACTGACAATTTTACTGCCATCAGCAAAAAGCAAGGGAGTGTCATGAATAAAATCTAGCAACAGTGGCACACAAAAGCTACTTAAAAGGAAACAAATGCAAAAATTTTCTCTTGTGATGTTACAATTACCCAGTAGTTGTTACGAAAAAGATCAACGAATCAAACACCCACCCGTTCACACACACACATACACACACACGCGCGCGCGCGCGCGCGCGCGAGCACCAATACACACGCACACGCACATAAGCGCGCGCGCACGAGAAAGAGAGAGAGAGAGGAGTGAGAGAGAGAGAGAGTGAAAGAGAGAGAAACAGAGAGATTCGGATTTAGACAATTAAATCATTTAAGGCCATAGCCCCATATGAAAGGGGCGATAACAATATCACAAGAAAATTATTAGTAAGGCAACAGTATCAAGAGTCCTTACAATTACAAAATGCAGTCAATCAAGAAAACAATGTTTCTCTAGACTGGAAAGCTTTTATATATATATATATATATATATATGTGTGTGTGTGTGTGTGTGTGTGTGTGTGTGTGTGTGTGTGTGTGTGTGTGTAAAATAGTATGGTAAAAGGAAGTTTTAAAATCAACAGATCTGTTTCGAGCGCTGGCTCACCTCAGGATGTTTTTTGGGTCGCCTACTGCTGGTGTTATATGGCCTAATGTCACTGTTCGCACGTGCGAATTGGCTGCACGTGTTGTTGGGTTTTTCAGGTTGTTTACAGTTCAGGGTGCGTTTGCTGACAACGATTTCCATTTGTGCCTGCAGTTGTTTACTATTTCTACTTTAGTATTTAGGGTTGCTAAGTATGGTTTGCATAGTATTAACCATTTTTCTGTTGAACATAGGGTTGCATCTTTTTGAAATGTTATTGTATGGTGATGCCCTTTTTATGATTTTCCAGGATATGTTATAGTTTATTTTTTTTGTCTTTAAGTCTCCAAATATATTTGCTCAGTTCTGTTTGGTTTTTGTATTTTTCTTTGTTGACTGTTTATGGTTTGCATATCTGGTTTTGAAGTGATTTTCAGTGATCCCTATGTATGTTTCTTTTTCATTTTCTGATGTCACAGTGGCTTGGTATACAATGTTGTTATAGAGACATTTGTTGCTTAAAGGACACTGTTCTTTTGTAGTACAATTGCAGGATTTCCTTTCTTCACCCTTCTTTGCTGTGTTGCTTTTCATTTTGTTGGATGAATCAATTATATTTTTAAGGTTAGGCATGCATGAATATGATAGTTTGATGGGTTCTTGTTGAATATTTGGACAATTTGTGTTTTTTTGGGAAAGATGCTGTCAAAATTTTAAAAAATTCTTTCCCTACGTTTGTTTTTACTCGTCCATCATATGGAGGGTTGTACCATGTGATTTTCCTTTTCCTGCTTTTTTTGTTTTTGTTCATGTTGTTATCTGGGTTGTATTGTAGTTTGTAGCTGTAACCACTTTTTTGCAATGCCTCTTGGTATTCTGCTGCTGCGTTGTTGAATACTCTTTCATTATGTGACAGATTAGATAATCTCTTGTTTATGCCATTGGGTATGGTTTTTAGTATAGATGGTGGGGGTGGTTGCTATTGATGTTTACATAAATGGGAGTGTCATTAGGTTTCTTGTATGGTTTTATATATGTAGTTGTTGAGGTCAAGTGTTATGTCTAAGTAGTTCACTACCTTTTTGTTTGCTTCGATGGTGATTTTTAGGTTATGGTTTGGAAAATTTTTGCATAGTTCTTTTTTCTTGTTTTCGATGGTTCTGGATTGATTGTTTTTAGCGCGGCGAGGCCGTCGTCTCTGTATAGTCCGGCTTGCTTTCCGAGTTGTTTTTGGATGTTGGATAACATGAACAGTCCGACCAGTTCGTATGTTTCGGCACCGTCATACGATCCCATGGTCACATCAAATGTTGAGTTTCTGTTCGTTTTCTTGATCCATGTTTCATTTCTGCTGTAGAGTAAAGTTTTCTTGGTGTGGAGAATGATTTCCATTTCTGACCCTGTTATGTCTGTGTGTTTATTAGCAAATTTCAGAGCTTTAATGAGTAGCTCTTCATCTATGGATGGGTAGAAATCTACTTTGTCGAATGTGATGAATACTGTGTTCTTCTGTTTGTTAAGATTTTTGAACCATTGGATAACTTCATATGTGTTCTTCCAGAGGTTGTATTCCGTGTTTGATTTTATGTTTTTATGGGCTTTTTCTAGGATTTTTCTTACTTATTTTGCCCAGTTCAGATTTAGATGTGTTTATTAGTCTACGTGTTGGGTTGTTGTGGAAATTGGGTTTATGGTCTTTAAGAGTTATGAAAGCTTCTTTTATTGCTGTTGTTTCTACCCTGTCACCTAGATCCATGTGGTGTACGAGTTCTTTTCTTTTTTTTTCGGATGTGTTGTGTGTATGGTTTTATCAACTTTTTTGTAGTTTTTCTGAATGTTTTTATCAAGAAGTTGTGAGTACTCGTTTGGTTCCATTTTGTAGTAATTACTGGTTTTGTCAGCCTTCACGAATATTTTTTTTGTCATTTTGTATTTGTTTTATTTCATTTTTTAATGATGTTTGGAAATCGTTGTTTGATTTTTTTAATTCTATGTTGGCTATCATTCTTTTCATTTTATCCTCAAAAGATTTCATTTCATCTATGGCCGGTGGAGATCGCCATGATTTGAAGCCATATGTGTTTTTGTCCTCTTTTTTTGCATTTGGGTTCAGGAAGAAAAACGCTTTCCATCTCATGTTTCGTACGAAATTTTCAGTTGTTCTATTAATCTTTTAAGTAGAATTGCTGATTGGAGAATGGTATATTTTTTTTGTTGATTGTCTAAAATTGATTTCCTCCATTTTGAAATTCATTAGGCCACAGTGCTCAACTTGAGGAGCTATTATCAAGAATACTACTAAAACGCCTAATAAATTTTTTTTTAAATGCTCAACCCCTCGGGGAGCAACATCTGTTGATTTAAAACTTCCTTTTACCATACTTTTAAAACTTCCCTTTACCATACTATTTTAACAGATGTTGCTCCCCAAGGGGTTGAGCACTTAAAAAGAATTTTATTAGGCGTTTTTGTAGTATTCTTGATAATAGCTCCTCAAGTTGAACACTGTGGCCTAATGAAAACCCTCCATATGATGGACGAGTAAAAAACAAACGTAGGGAAAGAATTTTTTTAAATTTTGACAGCATCCTTCCCCCAAAAGAACACAAATTGTCCAAAATATTCAACAAGAACACCATCAAACTATCATATTCATGCATGCCTAACCTTAAAAATATAATTGATTCATCCAACAAAATGAAAAGCAACACAGCAAAGAAGGGTGAAGAAAGGAAATCCTGCAATTGTACTACAAAAGAACAGTGTCCCTTAAGCAACAAAATGCCTCTATAACAACATTGTATACCAAGCCACTGTGACATCAGAAAATGAAAAAGAAACATACATAGGGATCACTGAAAATCACTTCAAAACCAGATATGCAAACATAAACAGTCATTCAACAAAGAAAAATACAAAAACCAAACAGAACTGAGCAAATATATTTGGAGGCTTAAAGACAAAAAAATAAACTATAACATATCCTGGAAAATCATAAAAAGGGCATCACCATACAATAACATTTCAAAAAGATGCAACCTATGTTCAACAGAAAAATGGTTAATACTATGCAAACCATACTTAGCAACCCTAAATACTAAAGTAGAAATAGTAAACAACTGCAGGCACAAATGGAAATCGTTGTCAGCAAACGCACCCTGAACTGTAAACAACCTGAAAAACCCAACAACACGTGCAGCCAATTCGCACGTGCAAACAGTGACATTAGGCCATATAACACCGGCAGTAGGCGACCCAAAACCATCCTGAGGAGAGCCAGCGCTCGAAACAGATCTGTTGATTTTTTAAACTTCCTTTTACCATACTATTTTAACAGATGTTGCTCCCCAAGGGGTTGAGCACTTAAAAAAAAAATTATTAGGCGTTTTAGTAGTATTCTATCTATCTATCTATCTATATATATATATATATATATATATATATATATATATATATATATATATATATATATAATGCTGAACAATTAAGTAGTGGGGGAAAACAAGTGCAGGGTAACAGTTCTTCCATCATTATAGTAATGACTTGGCAAAGATTTAAAATTGAGGGGAAACAAAAAAATGAAATAAATGGGAAAATGTATATCATAAATAAGAAAACCCTTCACTAGCTGCATGAGGAAACTATTGCAATCTCTCTCGCAGGCAGATATATGTGTATCGCCTGCTCCGAGGCCTTTCGTCCGCTGGATCGGACTCATCAGGGAGACACGGCTGACTGTGTCTGTGCTCTTGGCATCAGATAGAGACACACCACAGTTCATAATTCTGTGGTGTTCCGACCGCCAAGGGTTCGAAAAAGAACCCAACAGCACCCCCAGAGCAGCCCAGCGAAAGGTAGTAGAATTAAACAAAACGAGAGTGTGGAGAGGAAAAAAGTTGTTGAAAACTAAAAACATTACGCAAATACTATAAAATGTAAGAGAGACAATCTTTGAGCCTATGCTTGAGGATCCACTTAAGGATGCAAGGGAGATCAAAAAGATATGGAACAGTCTGAGTGGTCAGCTCTGCTGTTCAATAACCCAAGCATTGTCAGCGGCTAAGAATTGTGCTGAACAACCTTTCCCTTGGATCTCCTAAGAGATGCGATCACCCACTGATTGACAAACAATATAATGCTACAATATAATAATATATATATATAATCGTCCCTTGCGGATTCATTCCAAGAACTGGCCCTCAGCACTTGTGTCTTAAGAGGTTATCTTTTTATATTTTCTACTTTTCACGAGAAAATGTAGCTCTTTCATGATTTTCTTTTGCTTCTTAGGTGGCACCTTTGGTTGGTTTTTCGAAAACTCAACAAACATACTATGGTATTGCACACCAGCCTTTTTCTGGGATAGCATTCTTCTTAAAAGCGAAAAGGCAGAGGAGTCGAATTACCACTTTCCGCGGTCACTGAGGAGAAAGTCAGGTTTCGAAATACCGGTATCTGACCAGGAGTTATATGTTAGTGAGCTTCATCCCAATTGGAGATTGTCTCCCCTTTTGGAGACTATAAGCTTGCTGAAGGTTCATTTTGAGAAGCATTTATTATTCCCCATTCACCCACTCAATCACATACTGTTAGTAAGGCATAATTATCTACCACTGCAGATATGAAGGCTTATCACCCCTCCGTTTCTACAATCTAAGGTATAAGAGCAAGCTTTGTTTATAATTCAATATTTCTTGAAGTCATTGCAACACACAAGCTGCTCTGTAGTTGCTGGAATGGTGCTCGGTACTTATCCTTGGAATTTATTAGTTTATTATATATATATATATATATATATATATATATATATATATATATATATATAGACAAATGCTGTCATATGTGGTTTTAATAATAGCCAACATTGAATTCAGAAAATCATACGACAATTTCCAAACGAAATTTTAAAAAAATGAAATAAACAAATTCAAAATGACAAAAAATATTCGTAAAGCTGATAAGCAATTTCTATAAAATGGAACCTAATGAATACTCTCAACTCCTCAACAAAAATATTCAGAAAAATTACGAAAAACCTGATAAAACCACATATGACAGCATTTGTGAAAAAGAACTTGTGCACCGTATGGATCTAAGTGATAGGATAGAACAATAGCAATAAAAGAAGCTTTTATAACACTTAAAGATCACAAACCTAATTTCCCCAACAACCCAACATGTAGATTAATAAACCCATCTCAGTCTGAATTAGGCAAAATAAGCAACAACAACAACAACAAAAATTCTGGAAAAAGCTATAGAGGACATAAAAACAAACACTGAATACAACCTATGGAAAAATAGCTATGAAGTTATCCAATGGTTTGTTAAGTTCCTTAACTTAACAAACAGAAAAACACAGTGTTTATCACTTTTGACATAGTGGATTTTTTATCCATCTATAGATGAGGAATAGCTTACCAAAGCTTTAAAATTTGCTAACAAATACACAAACATAACAGAGACTGAGATGGAAATCATCTTCCACACTAAGAAAAACCCTACTACACAGCAGTAATAATACTTGGATAAAAAAAAAACAGCAAAACTTCCACATTTGATGTCACAATGGGTTCATATGATGGTGCTGAAACATGTGAACTAGTTGGACTATTCATGTTATTCAATATACAGAAAAACACTTGGTAAACAGGTTGGTTTGTACAGAGACGACGACGGCCTCGCCGCGCTAAACAATAAACCAAAAACCATTGAAAATAAGAAAAAAAAGAACTTCGTAAAATCTTCCAAAGCCATAACTTAAAAATCACAGTAGAAGCCAACAAGAAAGTAGTAAACTACCTAGACATAACATGAGACCTTAATGACCATGTATACAAACGATAAAAAACCTAATGACATACCCATCTACGTAGACATCAAAAGTAACCATCCACATTCTATCCTAAAAACCATACCCAATGGCATAAACAAAAGACTATCTAACCTGTCATGCAACGAGAAAGTATTCAACAGTGCAGCAGTTGAATACCAAGAGGCGCTGAAAAAAGTGGCTACAACTACAAATTACAATATAACCCAGATAATAATATGAACAGTAATAAGAAAAACAGGAAAAGGAAGATCATATGGTATAATCCCCCATATGATGGAAGAATAAAGACTAACGTAGGAAAAGAATTCTTTTAAATTCTTATAACACCCATTTCCAAAAGAACATGTACTATCTAAAATATTCAATAAAAATACCATCAAGCTATCATATTCATGTATGTATGCCCAACCTCAAAAACATAATTGACTCATCTAACAAAACTAAAGGCAACACAGCCAAAAAGGGTAACAAAAGGACATCTTGTAACTGCACTAAAAAAGATCAATGCCCCCTGAATAATAAATGCCTTTACAATAATATTGTATACCAAGCCACAGTAACAACAGATAGTGACAAAGAAACATACATAGGGATTACTGCAAACCATTTTAAAACCAGATATGCAAACCATAAAACAGTCCTTTAAAAATGAAAAAAATATAAAAAACCGAACAGAACTAAGTAAACACATTTGGAAACTTAAAGATAAAAAGAACAGACTACAATATATCATGGAAAATTATAAAAAGAGCAACACCATACAATAATATCTCTAAAAATGCAACCTGTGCTCTACAGAAAAGTGGCTGGTATTATGCAAACCTCATCTAGCAACTCTGAATTCAAAAGTAGAGATCATAAACAATTGCAGGCACAAATGGAAATCCTTGTTAACACACCATTCCTTAACACACCCTCCCTGAACGCACCCCAAAAAAAATCAAAATTGTAAAAAGCTACAGGCCACGTGAAACACATGCAGAACTCACGCTTGCACACACAGTATATAACACCGGTAGCGTGCCCAAACTGAATACCCTGACGAGAGCAATAGTTCGAAACAATTTTGTTGGTTTTTAATCTCCTTTTTTAATCATACTTTTAAACTTATGTCGCTCCCTTTTCGGTTGAGCACTTTTAGAGTTCTTGCCGGCTCTCTAATTTTATTTGTGATATATATATATATATATATATATATATATATATATATATAAAAGAACTAAACTGCGATTCACGCTGTCTTTTTCTGATGATATCAGTAAGGAAAAACGAAAACATACATGGCTGATTATAAAATTTTGTAGATATAGCTGCAAACGAAGATTACTATAAGCAGGGCACTGCAGGACAAAACGAACTTCATCTTCGACTGATTCTTTACAAAGGGGACAGAGCAACTCACTATAACTTGCATTTTTGTAGCGATTAGCATGTACCTTAATCTCAGAGTCCAAATCTAAATCTAGTGAAAGTAAATCTTAAGTGCATGTTCATATTAAACATAAGTTAATTCGTAACTAAATGTGAGGAACTGTAAACTATGTACACATCAAATCTGTTACTTGATTGAATATGACTTTCCCATGCTTCCATCTACTGTCGATACCTATTTGTCTCTCTGTATATGAAATCATTTGGCGTTCTAAGTTCTACACACAAAACTTGTTTAACCCAGTCAAATGAACCGATTCACAATGAACCACAGCATTCTTATCTAACCCCATAGCTCTAAACCATACAGTACAATGGGTTGTGTCTGTACATCAAAAATTTTGACAAACACTTCTAAGGAATTTTATGTAATGCAAAAAAATTCTCCGTAACACATAACACGCTTCTAGCTTTACTAAAAAGGTCTTTACATGCTGCAGCAAAAAATATGCCCAGATATTTATAAACGTTTACAACAGGCATGACAATGCCATCATCCAGCCATCTCTCTCGGTTGCAGCCGTATCCTCCCTTCCTAAAGACAATAATCTTGCTTTTATCGAAATTGACCTTCAAATCTAACGTATCAGCTGAGTATTTCAAATTATTTAGTTGTCTCTGCAGACCACAACAGTCTCCGAGAGCAGAGCTACATCATCTGCTAGTAATAAAAGAAAGAGTTCTGTAAGATCGTTTGTAAACCATGCCTACCGTTTTCTACTATTTCAGGTGCAAGTTCGTTGATAAATAATGAAAATAAAACAGGACTGCACACATATTGTTTTACTCCTCTAGTGCACGCTATATATTCCATGAATTTACTGCCACTTCTTATTCTTGCTTTAACTGCATTATACATGCTACGATTATATTTAAACAATTTTCCACTAATACCGTTTTCATCAATATAGGCCACAGTAAATTTCGATTGATCGAGCCAAACGCTTTTTCAAAATTTAATAAACGCTACGTATAACTTGTGGTTAAAAGAAAACTGCTTTAGAAACAGGCAAAAACTGTATGCATATGATCAACAGTCGAGTATCCACGTTTAAATCCAGCCTGGTGTCCGCCAGTTATATTATATTCTTCTACAAATTCCTGGAGTCTTGAGTTGATAATAGCACTAAGACAACGAAATACCTCGGTAATTATTCACATCATTCACATCCCATTTTAATATAGTAGAAGGGTTAAAGACTCAAACCAAGACTTAGGAAAAAATACCCTTCTGAAGCAATGCTTTTAAAAAAAAACATGACAAAAAAAGTCTATGATTCGTTCACACAGAGCATTCAAAATTTCTCCAATAATTCCGTCAGGACCTGCAGCTTTGCCAGATATCAATTTTTTAAGTGCAAGCAGAACTTCATCTCTTGAAATAGGACGGTCAATGAACTCATTTACCGTATTTGGTAGAACGTAATCAGATCGATTTGGGTAATCTTTGTTCAGTAAGGACTCAAAATGTTGGAACCATTCCTCCAATGGAATATTATTTCAGGTTGTTTACGTTTTATTGATTTTTTTTCATACAGTTCCAAAAATCTTTTTGACTATGGGCAGATATCACCAGCTCCTTTAATTTACCATTATTAAACACTCTTTTCTTTCTAACTAACATTTTTTGTATTCTCTCCTAGCCCTTACATACACATTTTTATCATTCTTATCCAAAGTTCTACGAAATATTCTCAACAAGGTACGCACTTTTTCTTGTTAAGATGACATTCTGCATCGAGCCATCCCTCTGTACGTTTAGTCTGGCCCATTTTTATTGTTCTTTTCATGCATGTGGCACATGTTCTTTTACAATCATTAAACAGTTTCAGTGCTTTATTTTATCTATGGCATTTTTTGGTCTGCTGAGATTTCCCGCTTCACAGAGTTTACCATAAAAGACCTGACTGTTCTGTTCATTCCACACAAACTGTTCAATAATTCATGTCTCCTTAACATCATTTCTATTAAACACATTCTGAACCGAAAAGGCAAGATCAGAGAGGACAATGGTCAGATTCAATGCAGTCAAAAACATGCATTTCACACGAATCACAAATGATGTCATGAAAGTCATCAGACAAAATAAAATAATCATTATGGCTACATCCATTTTCACCAATGTATGTGTAGCAACATTCATGGTCGCCATGACATAAACCATTGAGAACAATTAGATCAAGGGCCGTACACATATTAATCAACAATTTTCCATAAGTGTTTACTTGTGTATCTTGAGAGTGACGATTAGAATATTTAGTGCTATTTCAAAATGAGGGTATTTTATCATTTACTGGTCGAGGCGGAGAAAGAGTTGAAGCACAGCTATTCAGATCACCACAGATAATAACATAAACATCATCTAGTGTTAGTAATAAGTCAGTCAAGCAATCTTCAAGTATTGTAATCCCCTGATCATAACCATAGAATGTAGAACTTTTTCCGGTGGAATATACAAGCATACATATAGAATGTCACAAGAACTCCAAAATACGTGCTTGTCGAGAATGAAAGCATGCATGTTTTCATACTTAACGTTCAGTTGATATACAAATGGACAAAACTCTTTTTTTTTTATTAAACAAATTATTCTCCCTGAGTTTCTCCCTTTACTAGTGAATTTTACAGATGGCTTACAAACACATTTCAAATTGAAAGAATGAATTGGAATCCCAGCCTTTAAAAAAAAAAAATTCCACCAGGCAAACAAAATCGAAAGAAGAAACATAAAACAAAAAGTCATTAAATATTAACTTTGAACGTAAACCATTGACGTTCCAGGACAGAAATGATAAAGGTTGGGTATGTACAGAAGATAGTTAAAATGTGGAACAGGACCTGGAGCATTGTTTGCAGAGGAAACACTGCTCTGCACAATTCCCTTGGAGAAAAGGTCTCCTTCCACCTCCTCCGTGACACCAAACGACTCACGGAAAACCAAAACATGCGAAGAAGAACCTGAATATGAGAGAGAGAGAGAGAGAGAGAGAGAGAGAGAGAGAGAGAGAGAGAGAGAGAGGTCCCAGTAGACTTCTCTCCTTCCCTCCCTGAACTCCCCCACTCCACCCCCATCCTTCTCCCCTTGTCCTCTTCTGTGGCTGTTACTCGACAGTTGTTTTTTGTACACCATGTGGAACCCTACATAAGCTGGATTCTGCGTGAGAACTTTAAGCTCTTTGTGCAACTAATACCGCACCAACCGCCGACCCGTGTACAGACGCGCTAATGACTTGCTCTGCACGTGTCATTGTGTTACTGAGGGGAAGTATGAACCTTGAACCTTAGCGTCCTCTATTCTCCTGCCCT
>JADBJO010005426.1:0-2500 GCA_016801955.1 Conus betulinus
CTTGTTAAGAAAACACCAAAAGCTTGACTGGTACGAAAGGACATCCCACTATGATTGCTCCTTGTTAAGAAAACACCAAAGGCTTGACTGGTACGAAAGGACATCCCCTATGATTGCTCCTTGTTAAGAAACACACCAAAGGCTTGACTGGTACGAAAGGACACCCACTATGATTGCTCCTTGTTTAGAAAAAACACCAAAGGCTTGACTGGTACGAAAGGACATCCCACTGTTGGATTGCTCCCTTGTTCAGAAAGAAAACACTACAGGCTTGACTGGTACGAAAGGACATCCCACTATGATTGGCTCCTTGCTCCTTTCAGCATCTTTCCATCAACGTCAGAGTAGGTTGTTCCCTGTCCAAGATCATCCCACAAACTTCAGACTAAGGTGTTCCCTGTTTAAGATCATTCTAAAAGCTTCAGAGAAGGGTGGATGACTCAGAGGAAGAGAGAGAGAATTTTGAGATGGATGATGTGAAGGTCAGAACAGGAATGCCTCTTTCTTTGTGGAGCAAGGCTGGGGGCAAAACGTCATGGAGAGCACTGACCGCCAGGCTGTGACTGCAGCGACAACACTGACCACCAGGCTGTTACTGCAGTGACAACACTGACCGCCAGGCTGTGACTGCAGTGACAACACTGACCGCCAGGCTGTGACTGGAGCGACAATACTGACTGCCAGGCTGTGTGGACTGCAGGGACAATACTGACGCGCCAGGCTGTGTGACTGCAGGGACAACACTGACCACCAGGCTGCGTGACTACAGCGACAACACTGACCACCAGACTGTGTGACTGCAGCCACAACACTGACCGACAGACTGTGACTGCAGCGACAACACTGACCGACAGACTGTGACAGTGGCGACAACACTGACTGAGACTGTGACTGCAGCGACAACACTGACCGACAGACTGTGACTGCAGCTACAACACTGACCGACACACTGTGACTGCAGCTACAACACTGACTGACAGACTGTGACTGCAGCGACAACACTGACCATCAGACTGTGACTGCTCTGTGACAACACTGACCGCCAGACTGTGACTGCAGGGACAACACTGACCGCCAGACTGTGACTGCAGGGACAACACTGACCGTCAGGCTGCAGGAACATCACTGACCACCAGGCTGTGACTGGAGTGACAACACTGACCACCAGGCTGTGACTGCAGTGACAACATTGACCACCAGGCTGTGACTGCAGTGACAACATTGACCGCCAGGCTGTGACTGCAGCGACAACACTGACCGCCGGCTGTGACTGGAGTGACAACATTGACCGCCAGGCTGTGACTGCAGTGACAACATTGACCGCCAGGCTGTGACTGCAGTGACAACACTGACCGTCAGGCTGTGACTGCAGGGACAACACTGACCGCCAGGCCGTGACTGCAGTGACAACACTGACCGTCAGGCTGTGACTTCAGCGACAACACTGACCACCAGGCTGTGACTGCAGGGACAACACTGACCACCAGGCTGTGACTGCAGCGACAACACTGACCACCAGGCTGTGACTGCAGGGACAACACTGCCCGCCAGGCTGCGACTGCAACGACACCTGATGTAGTGATACATGATGATCCAAAGTCTGTCTCCAAATCACCACCCGTCGTGATGATCGATCCAAGATGGCAGGATCATAATGATCTGTAAGATGGCAGGATCATAATGATCTGTTGTATGATGTTCAACGTGGTTAAGATGAACATCACTTGATGGCCAGTATCAAATCTGTAACGGCCAATAAAAAAAAACAAAAAACATAAGCAATCGATTTCAAAAGGAATTTGATTTAAAATCGTGGATGATCGTTTGCAAATTTGTGCTGATAGATATCAATGATGATGACGTCGTCAGAGTGATGGTAATCAATGCTGGACGCGGATAATTGATGCTGAAATTGATGTTGGCGAATAGCTAAATGATGATGGTAACCCAAATGATGGTGACAACCCAAATGATGATGGTAACCCAAATGATGATGGTAACCCAAATGATGATGGTAACCCAAATGATGATGGTAAACACAGCCAGTCTGATGAAGAATACCGCAAAAATAGTGAACAAAAAATGTAATGATGAGGGTGAACAATAAAAAAAAAAGGCTATAAATTAATAACGAAGTGATCATTATCGTGATGATTCGTGGAGGAAACAGCAATATAAATATCACAACACAGTTGGTCGTTAACAGTATGGTAATGAAAAATGAACTGACGGCAGTAAATATCAAAATGATGGCAGTTGACGAAATAATCGTTGATCGTTAGCAGTATGGTGATGATAAATATCGAACTGACGGCAGTCAATATCAAAATGATGGCAATTGACCAAATAATCGCTGTGTGGACCGATGTTGTTAAAGCATGATATCTTCCAAAGAAACAGTGTTCCAATCTCAACTGCAGAGAGTCATTTGAAAAAGAGGGGAAAAAAAAACTAAAACTTTGCTTACATAGGAATGCAGATGTTGGGCACTGGGTATGAA
>JADBJO010005426.1:12500-17500 GCA_016801955.1 Conus betulinus
GTGTGTGTGTGTGTGCGTGCGTGCCGTGTTTTGATATTTGTGTGCGTGCGTGCGTGTGCGTGCGTGCGTGCGTGCGTGCGTGCGTGCGTGCGTGTGTGTGTGTGTGTGTGTGTGTGTGTGTGTGTGTGTGTGTGTGTGTGTAAAAGCGTAAAGCTGACCGAAAAAATCAACACACACACACACACACACACACACACACACACACACACACACACACACACACACACACACACACACACACACACACACACACACACACACAACAGGATACATAAAACGGACAGAACCATGTTACACATTCAAAAACTATCATTCAGGTTCTCTCAAGAACACCCTCCGCCCTGTTCCTCTCTTTTCCCTGACTTCTCCGTCGAATATCTTGGCAGAAAAATGTTACAGGTATCGCCACTGTGTCCTAATCTCCTCACCATATAAGAACATTTCACACACACAGTGTCCGCCCACCCCCCACCCCCCAACCCGACCTATTTTTCGCCTTTTATTCTTCTTCATCAATCAGCTGATGGAATGTTCGGAGAGAAGGCTGTACACAACACATCCACAAGTTCATCTCGTGTGGTAACAGGAACGACACAGGTCGTTCCAAGTATCCCGACGCTACCAGCCGCCGTGGCGAAGTGGTTAGCGTCGCGGAATCCCGGCTGGGAGGTCGTGGATTCGATTCCCCTCAGAGCCATGTGGGATTTTTCTGCCCCAACCAGCTCCTTCCCAGAGCTGAGTTTGCTCGGGGTCAGTTGGGAAGACAGGGACCACACAGTCGAGTTTCATCCACTTAATGGATACGTCTCTGAGAGTGTTGCTCAAATATCCTGACCAACACTGCAGGTGTCTGTATCTCTCGGGCCTGGTTGACGCCGGGATATATTATGAAAGGAAGCGTAGAGTACAGCCCTGTCACGCAGTCTCAGACCGGAATGGAAATCCGAGGCATCATCTTCATCATCCTTATTCTCATCGATCAGCATAATAAAAGCCTCAACTTCTGTGGCCTTGACTTGATTTCGTCGGGGTCACCGCTGTCGGCGAGTCCATGCAGGCTGTCGTTAGTCGGATGTGGTGGCGCCCTCTGGCACAGACTTGGCGACCAAGCAATTTTCTGTCGTCAGTCGGGGGCTTAGTAGGTGGGTGTCCTGTGTATGTTGAATCAGAACAGGCGCCACTGAACACCACTAAAGTGACTCGGCAGCAGTGCAGTGTCTCCTCCGGTGGGTTGCCTCTTGACGACTTGCCATTGACTTTTTCCTGTGGATTGACGGTGCCGGGACTGCGGCGGGGAAGGATCTGTTCTAATGAGACTGTTTGTGACCAGAAAGGCAACACAGATGACGCAAGATGTTTTCATATCCCCCTCACCCCCTCCCATCATCCCCCTCCTTCTCCAGGTCACTTTTATGGAACAAATACAAAACAAAAACAAAGGTGGAGCGGGGGAGGGAAGGAAGGAAGGAAGGAAGGAAGGAAGGAAGGAAGGAAGGAAGGAAGGGGGAAGAAGGTGGGTGGGAGGAACCGGAAGTTTGGGAGGCAGAAAGCCACACCTCTCCCTGCCCTGCCCACCTGACCTGACCAGGCCTGTGGGCAGACCTCCTCCCTGGCCGACGTCTACCACCACGTGCTGACCGTGCTGTTCCGGCCCACGCCCCCTCTGGCCGCCATGTTGGCCCGCCTCCAGGACGCCCGGCCCCCGGGCAGCCAGCTGGTCTGTGCCCAGATCCGCTTGGGGAGTTCTGCTTCCTTCACCGACTCCCGAGACCTTCAACACCCTGCAGGTTTGGTTGGCTGGCTGGCTGGCTGGCTGGCTGGCTTGGTGGTTGGTTGGTTTGGTAGGAGGGTGGGGTGGGGTGAGTGAGTGGTTTGGTTGGCTGGTTGGTTGGCTGGCTGGTTGGTTGGTTGGGAGGCTGGTTGGTTGGTTGGTTGTTTGATTGGTTGGTTGGTTGGCTGGTTGGTGGGGTGGGTAATTGGTTGATTGGTTGGTTGGGAGGCGGGTTGGTTAGCTGGGTTGTTGATAGTTGGTTAGTTGGTTGTTGACTGGCTGGTCGGGGGAGATTGGTTGATTGGTTGGCTGATTGATTAGATGGTTGCTTGGTTGGTTGGTTGGTCAGTTGGTTGGTTGGTTGATTGGTTGGTTGGTTGGTTGGCTGGTTGGTGGGTTGGTTGATTGGTTGGTTGTTGGTTGGTTAATGGCTGGTTGGTGGGTTGGTTGACTGGTTGGTTGTTGGCTGGTTGGGTTGGTTGGTTGGTTGGTTGGTTGGTTGGTTGGTTGGTGGGGTGGTTGATGGTTGATTGGTGGTTGGTTGGTTGATTGGTTGGTTGGTTAATAGGTTGGTTTAGTTGGTTGGTTGGTTGGTTGGTTAGTTGATTGGTTGGCTGGTTGGTTGGTTGGTTGGTTGGTTGCTTGGCTGGTTGGTTGGTTGGTTGTTGGTTGATTGGCTGTTTGGGTGGTTGGTTGATTGGCTGTTTGGTTGGTCGGGAGGTTGGTTCTTTGGTTGGTTGATTGGTTGGTTGATTCGTTAGTTGGCTTGTTGGCTGGGTGGCTGGTTGGTTGGCTAGTCAGAAGGTTGATTTTTTGATGGTGGGTTGGCTGGGTTGGTGGGTGGTTGGTTGGCTGGTTGGTCGGCTGATTTGGCTGGTTGGTTGGCTGGTTGGTTGACTCTTTGGTTTGTTGGTTAGCTGTGTGGATGGTTGGTTGCCTAATTGCTTGGGTTTGTTTGTTGGTTGGTTGACTAGGTGGCTGGTTGGTTGGTTGGTTGTTGGTTGGTGGTTGTTTGTGGTTGGTTGGTTGGTTGGTTGGTCGTCCCGGCTGCCGGCTGGTGATTTGATTGGCTGTCCGGCTGGTTGGCTGTCCGGCTGGTTGGCTGTCCGGCTGGTTGGCTAGCGGTCTGGTTGGCATGGTGGCGGTATCCTCTATGAGCCCCGAAAGAGAAGATGGTGTGTTGACGGAGAGAAGCTCTAGGAATCGTTTTTTGTCGACCTTCTTCCTCCCGTCCATGGATTATCTTCTCTTTGCGGAAGTAAATGTGGACACTGCCCGGATGTTCCGTCCATGGAGTATCTTCTCTTTGCGGAAGTAAATGTGGACACTGCCCGGATGTTCCGTCCATGGAGTATCTTCTCTTTGCGGAAGTAAATGTGGATAGTGCCCGGTTGTTCCATCTTGGATGAGTATTCTTCTAGATCGTGCCTTTTTTTCGGGGGGAGGCGGGGGGCGGATGGGGGATAAGGGGGGGGAGCGATGGAGGGGAGACGCATAGGGAGGGGTAGAGGGTGTCGGGGGTGGAGTGGTGGGGTGCGGGTAAGGGAAATTTTTGTCTGTTATGTTTTTGCTATTACACACAGGGCTGTGTAGTGTTTATTAATATACTTTTCCTGGGAGTTGACGTTTCTTCAAACTGTCCATAAATTAGGATATCATTTTCGTACATTACAGAGACGATTATGGATAGAATCCAGACAACGAAAACTTTCCACGACAACAGGAAAATAAAGGAGAGACGGACAGACAGACAGACAGACAGACAGCGACAGACAGACAGATTCAGGAAAAGGATGAGGGTGGGGGGAAGAAAAGACCTTGCAGATGCACACCAGTTCGGTTCAAAAGGCCGCTTTGTGTAAGAGGTCCTCAATGATTAAAGCAGAAAAAATATATTCCAGCTGGCAACATGATTCAAATTATTGCAGAAATGGAAAGCATTTCTCACTTTCACATAGCTGTCAGGTTTCAAGCGTACTTGACCTTTTTTTTTTTTTTTTTTTTTTTTTTTTGGGGGGGGGGGGGGGGGGCTGGCGGGGACATTTTGAAGATCTCTCTTCCTTTCTACCTACGTCTCCTCCCTCACTACCCTCCCTCTTTCTCTCCTCTTCTACGTCTTCCTTTTTCCTGTCCCCCGCCCCACCCCACCCCCACCCCCCCCCTCCTCTCCTCTCTCTCTCTCTCTCTCTCTCTCTCTCTCTTGTCTCGTACCTATATGTCTGTCTCTCTGACTGTGTCTCACATGTTTCTCTTTTGGTTGTATGTCTGTCTCTGTCCGACGTCTGTCTGTCTGTCTGTCTGATGCTTGTCTCTCTTCCTCCAATCTGTCTGTGTCTCTGCTCTGTCCGTCTGTCTGTCTATCGTCTGTCTGTCTGTCTGCTTGTCTCTCAAGTCTGTCTCTCTGTCTCTGCATTTTCCCCTCTCCACTACATCTCTCTATACTCTGTGATCCCTCCGTCTAACGTCTGTCTGTCTGTGTATGTCTCTGATCTCTCTCTCTCTGTCTCTGCCTCTCTCTCTCTCTCTCTCTCGTCTCTCTCTCTCTCGTTCTCTCCCGCTCTTTGGGACTATCCTCTCTCTCTCTCTCTCTCTCTCTCATGTCTGCGTATGTTGTACTAGTGTAATAATTGGGTATGTCTGCGTAGAGTTAAAATGTTGTCAGAGATGTTGGATGAAGGCTAGAAGTGTGATAACCTGGTGGACTTTGGAACAACTTGCAGAGTGTAGGAAAGCTCATAGAGCATCTGCGCATGTACGATGACCCTGACCGCTACAGAATTCTCTTCGCCTCTGACAATGTGCAGGTAATACGACTGAATATATGTTGACATTGCGTGAGCACGTGCAAGTCTTTGTGTGGTGTGTGTGTGTGTGGGGGGGGGGGGGGGGGTGAGTGAGTGTGTTTGTGTGTGTGAGTGTGTGTGTTTGCATGTGTGTATTTGTGTGTGTGTGTTTTGTGTGTGGTGTGTGTGTGTGTGTGTGTGTGTGTGTGTGTGTGTGTGTGTGGTGTGTGTGTGCGTGTGTGTTTTGCCTCTGTGTGTGTGTGTGTGTGTGTGTGTGTGTGTGTGTGTGTGTGTGTGGTGTGTTGTGTGTGTGTGTGTAAGGGAGACAAACTAAAGAAGACAAATTGTAAACAAATAAATCTCTAATTCCGTTTCTGTCATGAACCCACTTCATTGTCGATGGCGGTCAACTGAACGTTGGTTTGAGGGAGAGTGATAATAATAAT
>JADBJO010005426.1:22500-32500 GCA_016801955.1 Conus betulinus
TCTCTCTCTCTCTCTCTCTCTCTCTCTCTCTCTCTTTCTCCATGGGAGCAAACGTGGCCATCTTTCTATGTATTTCCTTAACTCTCTCCATGGGAGCTCAAGTGGCCATCTTTCTATGTTATTTCCTCTCTCTCTCTCTAGGAACAAAAGTGGCCATCGTTCTATGTTATTTCCTCTCTTTCCATGGGAACAAAAGTGGCCATCCTTCTATGTTATTTCTCTCTTCCGTGGGAACAAAAGTGGCCATCCTTCTATGTTATTTCTCTCATCATGGGAACAAAAGTGGCCATCCTTCTTTGGAACAAAAGTGGCCATTTTCTATGGGAACAAAAGTGGCCATCCTTCTATGGGAACAAAAGTGGTCATCCTTCTTTGGGGACAAAAGTGGCCATCCTTCTTTGGGGACAAAAAGTGGCCATCTTCTATGGGAACAAAAGTGGCCATCCTTCTATGGGAACAAAAGTGGTCATCCTTCCATATTTCCCTTGTCTTCATAAATCTGAGAATTAATATCATTTTATTTAACCTTCAAAAATAGTTAAGAAAATTTAGGTACTCTTTGCGGACTACAAATATTTCTCATACCATCAGGAAGAAATTGTAGGTACTTTTTGAAGATGGTAAACATTCTCATAGCAACAGGTGGTAATCATTCTCATAGCAACAGGAACAAATTGTATGCATTCTTTGCAGATGGTAAAACATTCTTATACCAACAGGAAGAAATTGCAGGTACTCTTGCAGATGATAAACATTCTCATACCAACAGGAAGAAACTGTAGGTACATTTTGCGGACTGTAGACATTCTCATACCAACAGGAAGAAACTGTAGGTACTTTTGCGGACTGTAGACATTCTCATACCAACAGGAAGAAAACTGTAGGTATTTTTTGCGGACTGTAAACATTCTCATACCAACAGGAAGAAAACTGTAGTACTTTTGCGGACTGTAGACATTCTCATACCAACAGGAAGAAACTGTAGGTTCTTTTGTGGACTGTAGACATTCTCATACCAACAGGAAGAAACTGTAGTATTTTTTGCGGACTGTGGACATTCTAATACCTATAGGAAGAAACTGTAGGTATTTTTTGCGGACTGTAAACATTCTCATACCAGCAGGAACCGCAACCGTGCAGTAACTCTGGTACCCACCCAGCCCCTCCCTCCTCCCCGCCCCCGTAAACAAAAAATCTATGATAATAAAATAGATGAACAAAAACAAATAAAAAGAAAAAGCTCCCGAAGACACCGAGAGCAAACGTCTGTTCCAGGGGCTGCCTGCTATAACAGGACCATTGATCCTGTGCCGGAAACACTATAGTCTGTTCCAGGGGCTGCCTGCTATAACAGGACCACTGATTCCTATGCCAGAGACACCATAGTCTGTTCCAGGGGCTGTCTGCTATAACAGGACCACTGATTCCTATGCCAGAAACACCATACAGGCAGACTCTGTGTCATGTCTGTCCGCCTGCAGAAATGATGATCCTGAATCCTGATCCGTGTACACAAATGTAGCCTTGAAATCAAAATGCACCCTGTCTACTTAATTCAATGCTCAAATTCTTTAAATACATAAATAAATCGATACTCTCCGATCTGGGATAATCAGGAATAGATTCTGTTTTAGTTTTGTTTGGAGTCACCCTCAAGTTTCCTTTTCTCTTAAATCAGTTTGCAAAACTGGGAATTTCCTCAGTCCAAAACGTTTGGTATGAATCACCAGAATTGTGTCGTCCACATACAAAAGCACAAGAAAACGGATGCCATTTCTATTTAATGTCTGGAAAGATGAAGGCACGTTTACAGAAGAGAAGCCATAACCAACAAGGCGAAATAGATCAAGGTCAGTGATAACTGTAATGGAAGATCATCTCTGTGTTCAATCTGATTTTTCCATTGGTCTCAGATCTTTCCATGACAAGGAAAATGCATTATTTCATTCAGTTACAGATAGTTAGCATTAAATTGAAAAACGTTACAAGAAATATTTCGATCTACAATGCATAATATACAGAAACACACACGCGCGCTTTCACCCACTCACACACACACACACAACACACACACCACACACACACACACACACACACACACACACATACACACACTGACTCGTTAACTCTCTCTCTCTCTCTCTCTCTCTCTCTCTCTCTCTCTCTCTCTCTCTCTCTCTCTCTCTCTCAGTTACAACTCTTCAGCACATGTCCTGATCGGCCTCTGGGAGGAGAGAACTGCCGTTTTGCTGCAGTTGCTTCTGCTGCTGCTGCTGCTGCTGCTGCTGCTGCTGCTGCTGCTGCTGCTGTTGCTGTTTCTGCTGCTGCTGCCCATGGTGTTTGGACAGGGGAGATAAGGCGACCATTTCCGGATCCTGGAGAGTCTCCGTCATGGTTCCCTCTTGGGACGTTCGGGGTGCGGAATGACAGCCGCCTATTTCGTCTGGGTCCTGCCTGGGACAGCACGGACACGCACGGCAGACGTTGGGACAGTACGGACACGGAAGGCAGACGTTGGGACAGTACGGACACGCACGGCAGACATTGGGACAGTACGGACACGGAAGGCAGACGTTGGGACAGTACGGACACGCACGGCAGACATTGGGACAGTACGGACACGGAAGGCAGACGACAGCACGGACTCACAAGGCAGACGGTTGGGACAGCACGGACACACAAGGCAGACATGGGACAGCACGGACACACAAGGCAGACATGGGGACAGCACGGACACACAAGGCAGACAATGGGACAGCACGGACAAACAAGGCAGGACGATGGGGACGGGGACAGCACGGACACACACAGACAGACGATGGGACAGCACGGACACACAAGACAGACAATGGGACAGCACGGGACACACAAGACAGACGACGGGACAGTACGGACACACAAGGTAGACGTTGGGACAGTACGGACACACAAGGCAGACGACTGGACAGCACGGACACACAAGGTAGACGATGGGACAGCACGGAAACACAAGGCAGACGATGGGACAGCACGGACACACAAGGCAGACGATGGGACAGCACGGACACACAAGACAGACGACTGGACAGCACGGACACACACAAGGTAGACGATGGGACAGCACGGACACGGAAGGCAGATGTTGAGAAACACAAGTGATGGCGCCATTCATTAGGATGCGTCATGAAATACAGCTGACCGCAGACCTGGCGCCGAATCTCTTACTAATCAAACAAGGTCATGAACACAGCAGACATGGACCCGAATCTCTTACTAATCAAACGAGGTTATGAACACAGCAGACATGGCGCTGAATCTCTTACTAATCAAATGAGGTCATGAACACAGCAGACCTGGCGCCGAATCTCGTACTAATCAAACGAGGTCATGAACACATTAGACAAGACGCTGAATCTCTTACTAATCAAACGAGGTCATGAACACAGCAGACCTGGCGCTGAATCTCTTACTAATCAAACGAGGTCATGAACACAGCAGACCTGGCGCCGAATCTCTTACGAATCAAACGAGGTCATGAACACAGCAGACATGGCGCCGAATCTCTTACTAATCAAACGAGGTCATGAACACAGCAGACATGGCGCCGAATCTCTTACCAATCAAACGAGGTCATGAACACAGCAGACATGGCGCTGAATCTCTTACCAATCAAACGAGGTCATGAACACAGCAGACATGGCGCTGAATCTCTTACTAATCAAACGAGGTCATGAACACAGCAGACATGGCGCCGAATCTCTTACTAACCAAACGAGGTCATGAACACAGCAGACATGGCGCCGAATCTCTTACTAACCAAACGAGGTCATGAACACAGCAGACATGGCGCTGAATCTCTTACTAATCAAACGAGGTCATGAACACAGCAGACATGGCGCTGAATCTCTTACTAATCAAACGAGGTCATGAACGTAAAATGAAGACGGGACAGAAAGAAGAAGAGGGTGGAAGGTAGAGGCGAGACAGACAGACAGACAGGCAGGCAGACAGACAGACAGACAGACATAAAGGCAGACTGACAGACAGACAGACAGGCAGACAGACAGACAGAGCGAGAGAGATAGATAAAAGAGAGTGGAAGAGAGAAAAAAGAGAGACACAGAGGCACCAGTCAGGGAGATAGAGAGAGAGAACCGAGGGATAGACAGAGAGGAGAGAGACAGACACAGAGAGAGAACAGAGACTGCGAGTGACAGAGAGAGAGAGAGAGGAGAGACAGAGACAGACACAGAGAGACACACAGAGACACAGAGACACAGGAAAGAGATAGTGAGAGACAGACACTGACACACTAACACCTTTTTTTTTATTATCCGATAGCTGTACAGCCCTTTTAGACAAGGGGGACAATCATATAGGACCAAACGCTATATCACAATGATATCAAATCTTTATCAAAAGATTATACACACACACACACACACACACACACACACACACACACACACACACACACACGCATCAAGGGGATATGCACAAACAGCACATGCAGGTGCATACACACGCGCGCGCGCACGCGCACTCATACACGTGCGCGCACGCAGAGAACAAAGAAGGGAAGAGAGAGAGAGCGAGAGACAGACAGACAGACAGACAGACAGAGACAGACAATGAGATGCAGGCGCGAACGCGCGTATACAGATGGAGGATCATCTTGTAATTTGCTGATTTTGTTCATTTAACACTTTCCTAATCTTCATTACTTCTGCTAAGAATCTAGCCAAGGATTTCGTTACATTTTCATTACTATTTGAAAGAATATATGTCACCGATCTCTGATCAGGGTTTCCTGTTAAGGAATTTAGAATATGACAGCTTTTGCGTTTTTCATTATAAGCAGAGCAATTGAAAAGTAAATGAATTTCATCTTCTGTTCCATTTCCACACGATGGTCAAACGTTGTTTTTATCTTCTTCACTTTGAAACCATTGTCTGACATTTTTAGGGCCGCTAACTCTTTGTCTGAATCTGATAAGACTAACCCTATGCCATTTATGCAATTCAAATGATAGATATTTTTCTGCTTGAAAAACATTTTTGAAAGAATAAAACCACCTATATTTATCATTAGCTTCCAATTCTGAATGCCAGTGCTGTTTATAGCAGAGGTAAGTCTATCTTTGAATTCAGTAATAAAACCATACTCACAACCTGCGCCTTTTGGTCAGCCATACAATACTAAATCCATTCTCGCATAGAATTCTCTCAACATGTGATGCCCCCCAGTTTAGCCAGATTCATGTTGTATAATAAGCATCTCATAGGGCTGTCTGCAAATTCTCGACATTGTTAGGTTAATAAGTTAAAACCAATATTTAATACACTTTACAGACATTGGAATACAGAGGGGGTATCTTCCGGTTTCGCCATAAACTAAAGTATTAGAAGTGTGGAGCGGAAGACCCTAAAGTCTGTTTACTGCAAAGGCGTGCGCTTTTTTTATTGCAAAGGCGTGCGCTTTTTATTGCAAAGGCGTGCGCTTTTTTCAACTTGTTTACTATCTTCCTCCAGTCCCCACACTTCAGCTGCGTAGTTAACATGGGCTCTGTTTTTTGTGTCGAACATTTTCCAGAACAGATCTACATCCCCAGTGTTCAATTTTCTCATGGATCTCAATATGTCCATTACCCTTTCTTCCCCTTTTCTACAGACGTCTAATAAACTGCTACCAACACTTAACGTTTGTTTTGTGATAAAACCATTCCCCAAATGTTTGTAAGCAGTTTGTAACCATCACTTCTTTGCCTCCATAAAAACCATCTCTCCCTGGCAGCCCAAATGACCTCCCTTTCTAAACACCATTACTAAACACCATTTGTCTTTTTAAGATTAAAACTCAGATATAATCGATCTGTTTTCTCTTTTTAAGCTGTTAAGCTGGTTCTGAAGACCTGTTACTGTATTCGACAACAGTATGACATCGCCTGCAAACAAAAGAAGAAAAATTTCGGCTGCCCCAGGAATTAATGTGTTTCATGCTATCCAGTCACTGGACTGGAGAGAGAGAGAGAGAGAGAGAGGAGAGAGAGAGAGAGAGAGAGAGACAGAGACAGAGACAGAGACATAGAGAGACACAGAGAGGAGAGAGAGAGTGAGAGACAGAGACTGACAGAGAGAAAGAGAATATTTATCTATTTCACGGCTAAAGAGAAACCAAGACAGTCGCAGAAACAGGCAGACAGATCCATATAGAAGGAAGAAACAAACATAGCAAACCATTGTTTGTTCGTTTGTTTTTTGTTTTGTTTTTTAATCTAGTAAAGAAAATTCACACCGACAGAACAAAGGCACAGAAAAAGACACCGACGAAAAAGACACTGATCATCAAAAGAAAGACAACAATAAGGAAAGACACTGATCAGAAAGAAAGACAACAATAAGGAAAGACACTGATCAAAAGAAAGACAACAATAAGGAAAGACACTGATCAGAAAGAAAGACAACAATAAGGAAAGACACTGATCAGAAAGAAAGGACAACAATAAGGAGGAAAGACACTGATCAGAAAGAAAGACAACAATAAGGAAAGACACTGATCAGAAAGAAAGACAACAATAAGGAAAGACCTGATCAGAAAAGAAAGACAACAATAAGGAAAGACACCGATCAGAAAGAAAGACAACAATAAGGAAAGACACTGATCAGAAAGAAAGGCACAATAAGGAAAGACCCTGGTTAGGACGTGATGACACCGACAAAGAAGATCGACTCCACCAACGAAGGAAGACGCTGTAAAGAAGGACACCAACAGAAAAGACACCTAAAACAAAGAGAGACGATAATAAGGAAAGACACAGACAAGGAAAAATTATACTGACAAAGAAGAAAGACAAACACTGAAATGAAGAACCCTGACAAAAAAAAAAAGACTGACAACCAAGAAAGACGACAACAAGAACAGACACTGACAAAGAAAAAAAACACTGACAAGGACAAATACATTAGGTACTTACAAAGAAGTCAGACATAGACAAAACAGAGGGTCGCCAGACACCGACGAAAAAAGACACTAACAAACAGAAAGACACCACCAAACACCGACAAGACGAAAGACACAACACAGTAAAGAAAGACGCAGACCAAAAAAAGAAAAACACTGACAACAAACAAAAAAACAGACAATAAAGACACCGACAAAGAAGAGAGAGAGACAATAGACACCGACAAAGAAGAAAGAAACAGACAATAAAGAAAGACACTGACAAAGAAGGAAGACACCAACTATAAAGAAAGACACCGACAAAGAAGAAAAACACAGACAATAAAAAAGACACTGACAAAGAAGAAAGACAGACAATAAAGAAAGACCTGACAAAGAAGAAAGACAGACAATAAAGGCACCGACAAAGAACAAAGACGCAAACAATAAAGAAAGACACTGACAAGGAAGAAAAACAAACAATAAAGAAAGACACTGACAAAGAAGGAAGACAACAATAAAGAAAGACACTGACAAAGGAGAAAGACACAGACAATAAAGAAGACACTGACAAAGAAGAAACAGTCTGACAATCAAAAAATAAAAATAAAGAGAGAGAGAGAGAGAGAGAGAGAGAGAGAGAGAGAGAGAGAGAGAGAGAGAGAGAGCGAGAGAGAGAACAAATCCCCCAAAACATACGATTTGAAACAATGTGTCCAGTTTCAACTGAAATTGTTTTTTACATCCACACCCTCAGAGACAGACAGACAGACAGACAGACAGACAGATAGATATATAGACAAACAGAGAAACAGAGAGGGGAGGGGAAGGGAGGAAAGACAGAGAGAAACAGAGAGAGAGGAGAGGCAGACAGAGACAGAGAGAAACACAGAGAGAGAGAAGACAGGAGAGAGAGAGAGAGAGAGAGAGAGAGAGAGGATGGAGCAGAGCAGAGAGAAACACAGAGAGAGGAGAGAGGGAGAGAAGAGACAGAGAGAGAGAGAGAGAGAGAGAGAGATAGAGAGAGAGAGAGAGGAGAGAGAGAACGAGACAGACTTAAGCCTCATCATGGCCTTAGGGACACGTACAGCCACGCCCACGTAGATCATGACGGCGATGAAGATGATGAAGAGGACCAGGATGACCGCCAGCGTGATGATCACCCACTTCTGGAGGTGGAACCCTGAATGTCCAGGAACAAAGTCCGTGCTGCTTCCAACTGATGTGTCCGGGCTGCTGGGGTCTCCTGACACAGAGAGAGAGAGAGAGAGAGAGAGAGAGAGAGAGAGAGAGAGAGAGAGAGAGAGAGAGAGAGAGAGAAATGTAATGCTATTAGGCTGTAAAGCCCATTAAGCAAATCGGCGCGATGTCCAACAACAAAACGCGACTCGATTTCGATTTCATTGACATGGAAACCACAGCAATGTCCTTTTCTTTCACTTAACATGACAAAATCGAGAACGAAAAAATGTCACTGGTATGCGTTCACTGTCCTTTTTTTTTTTTTTTTTTTTTAGATGACCGTCACCCAGGTAGAACTGGATCAATCCGTGGAGAGCGTGCAGCCGCCGTAGAGCACGTGCTTGGGTCTCTGCATGCTTCGTGTGGCCGATGCGTCTTCCTTTCCGTAGGCAGGCCAGTTTAACACATTCTTCTGTTGACATGTGTCTCTCTTCCTGCTTGTCAAACCAGAATAAGCAATCGTCCTCCGAACACGGATCGCAGGAATATTCCAGAACGACATCGTCTGATTCACACAGCAGCACACCACATCATTCGTTTGATGAAACACGACCTTCGAAATGCTTGATTTCTGTGCGGATCTCGCAATCGTCTCCGCACCTGTCGCTCTGTCAGAGTAGCGACATAATCTTTAACCACTCCCGTGTCAAAACCAGCGACAATTTTGTCTATAATTTGTTCCAGACTTGTGTCGATGTCCGACGGGTGGTTTCTGCGTCCCTGATGTTACACTCCAGCAGATCGGAATGCAAAGGCAGAAGCGTATCCTGAACATGCGACGTGTGTCACAATCATGGCGAGTCGGCTTGATGTGTTCTTCCGCACTGTGCTGTGTACTGAGTTCGTCCGATTCGGTGTCCGGCACGGCCAGTTCATTGGCGTCACTAATGGTACCGAGACCAGCACCAACCTGTTCAAGACGTCTGTTCTGCTGCTTCGCTCTCTCTTGATCTCGTCGCACCTGGCTGGGGGGCTTCTTCCTGTACTGAACTTGCGTTCTCCGGTTCAGCACAGGATCCGCCATTGTTGTTGACACTGGGCTGACCGGCTTCAGTCGCAGACCGACCACTGCTGCTGGCTTCTCCAGTGATTTTCCAACTTGAAACACAGTTTTCAGTCAGCAGGGCGTTTAGGGCTGTCTCTGCAGTCGCTGGAAGTCCAGTGGCATTCTCGCAGGAAAATTGAAAAAACAATCGCTGCAACTGAAATAAATGACGCCCTGTCGCTTCGTGTCAAAGAAAGAGAAAGAGAGAGAGAGAGACAGACAGAGACAGAGGCAGACAGAGAGAGACACAGAGAGAAGACAGAGAGAAAGAGAATTGCCAAAATAAGTGATGATACCAAAAAACAAAATAGAAAATTAAGAGAAAAACGCCAACATCCCACCAAGCAAAAAAAGAAGACCAAGAACAAAAAGTATGGAGAGAGAGAGAGAGAGAGAGAGAGAGAGAGAGAGAGAGAGAGAGAGAGAGAGAGAGAGAGAGAGATTTCACACAAAAGTAAAAAACATTCAAAAAGAAGAGCAAAAATACGCTTCTTATGTTTGCCTTCAGTCTATTCCACAAATCGAATGCTTTGAATTGAGCGACAGTATTGTCCCTTTATGTTTGCCTTCAGTCTATTCCACACATCGAATGCCTTGAATTGAGCGACAGTATTGTCCCTTTATGTTTGCCTTCAGTCTATTCCACACTCGAATGCTTGAATTGAGCGACAGTATTGCCAGTTTCTCACCCATTTGTTAACATACATCTTGCGAGCCATCTCGCTTCACACACACACACACACACACACACACACACACACACACACACACACACACACACACTCACATACACA
>JADBJO010005426.1:35000-40000 GCA_016801955.1 Conus betulinus
AGACAGACAGACAGACAGACAGACAGACAGACAGACAGACAGACAGCAGCCTTCTTTGGTGGTTAGTTGTAGCTGGCCTGTAAGAGAGAGGCGTGTGTGTGAATCCCGGGTGGCTGTGTCACTCAGTACTCAGCTGCCCTCCTCAAATGGAGGGGCTGCCTCCTGCTTTGTTTTCTCTGCAGCACCCGCAACTTTTGTCACAGCCCACACTGCATGAGCACGAACAGGCGCACACACCAACACAACCTCTAACGGCATGATACTTAGAGAGAGAGAGAGAGAGAGAGAGAGAGAGAGAGAGAGAGAGAGAGAGAGGAGAGGGGATAGATGGGGGGGGAGGAGGAGGGGGAGGGGGCAAAAAGCATTCTAGTTCGCACATATCGCTTCTTGTATTTCAGATATATGCGCACATTTTGATTTTTTTTTTAGTTATTACAGTCGTGTAATACTAACTTAACAGTTTCATGATTACTTCTTACCCCGTCCTTCTCTCTATTGCAATCTTACCCTCCTCCCCTATCTCTCTCTGTTTCATTCACACTGTGTCTATCTTTTAGAAAGGAAACGAATAGTTAAACTACAAAAATTGACACAATTAGTGAACAGTCCAGCTAGAAACAACAAAAAAAATACCGCCTACAGATGAAAACTCTTACGAACTATATATTGTGTAACCTACCCCTTTATGGCTGAACCAGCGTAAAATGTCAGTGACCACTCCTCGGTATACGTCACTCGTCAAGAAGTTTTAAAAAGAAATGTTATTGATTCCGCAGTAACTATCCGGATAAACAGATTACAGAACAAAACACGACGCATTTCGATCTCTGACTCAGGCAAGACAAAACAACGTTCAGGACAATGAACACGCAGAACGAGCAGTCACCGATCTTCTCATAGTCGGCGCAAAATGGCGCAAACCTTTCGTCAAGAAAGGCACACAGTTCCCACAAACAGCCAGAAATGTATCTCATTTCATGTTGAAGGTCTAATGTGTCGGACTTGAGCACTGCATATTGACGTAGGTTTGCCAGTAGAATGACCCCGACAATGCACGTGCAGTTTGGCGCAAAGCATTTCTTTCTGTCTCTGATAAACATGCCCCTCTCTGAGGAAATCTGTACAGCTAACGTAGAAAGCACCGAAGAGACCTGAAGGTATAACTGTAACCAGTCACCTTCTTGATAGCGGACTGGAAACAGCTGCCATTAAAGTTTAACAAGCACAAAATGAAGGTCACCGGTGTGAAAATGATTGCTCAAATATGTATGTTAGTGAACTGATTTTTTTTTAATAAATAAAAAGAGAAGACACAGAGAGAGAGAGAGAGAGAGAGAGAGAGAGAGAGAGAGAGAGAGAGAGAGAGAGAGAGAGAGAAATCAATCGGAAATGGCTCTCAAAATGAACCTTATGGTAAAACAGCCGCTCCTGTTACTCTTTCAGAAATGACATTTTCTGCTAACAGTGTGAAAACATTTCTTGTACAGCTGAAAAAAGCAATGCCTCAGACTGACCTGTGAAGGTCTGATAATTAGTCTTGACTAGAAGAGTTCTGTAATTACACACAAACAACAAACAATGATTAAAGAGATATAAAATTGATAGAAACAAAGAAACACAATCAACATTTCATTCTTATCTTATTAGTGCGTACTATGTGTTAAAGCAATTATGTCATTAAAAGTATCAAGATCTGTATGGTCAGATGATCTCAACAGAAAAAACTCTGACGATGTCCGCACTCATAGTTCTTGAGCATCTCACGGTGAGTGGATGAATCTATTCTCGGATGCCTGTATGGCATACCTTGCATCCTTTTGATGTGAATGGAGCACCATAGCGGTGGTCGTTACTTTTCCACCCGCACAATGTGATCGATCAGCGTGCCAGTCGAATCGGTGACAATCAGAATTCGATGAATCAATAAAGCCCCTTTTAGTTCGTTGTCTTGCTGAGGATGTAAAGGAAACAAATTTAATCATTTTTTTTTTTGTATTTTCGAGAAAAAAGAAACATTTCATTCCACGGCGATTTTCTGGCTGAATGAAGAGTTACCTGCCTTTGGTATGCTCTGCGCACGTCACTGGGATCTATATAGTTTGATCTTTAGATTTGTATCGTTGCAAGCATATAGCTGGATCTTTAGACTTTATCGTTGCTAGCACAGAGTCTGATCTTTAGATTTTTATCGTTGATATCACATAGTTTTATCTTTACATTTTATCGTTGATAGCTAGCATATGATTTGATCTTTACATTTTATTCTTGATAGCATAATTACAGTTTGATCTTTACATTTTGTCGTTGATGGCACATAGTTTGATCTTAACATTTTATCGTTGATGGCACATAGTTTGATCTCTAGATTTCATCGCGATGATAGCACATAGTGTGATCTTTAGATTTTATCGTTGATAGTACATAGTTTGATTTTTAGATTTTATCGTTGATAGGACATAGTTTTGATCTTTAGACTTTATCGTTAACAGCACATAGTTTGATCTTTAGACTTCATCTTTAATAGCACATAGTTTGATCTTTAGACTTTATCGGTAAAAACACATTGTTTGATCTTTAGACGTATTGTTAATAGCACATAGTTTGATATTGAGCCTTTATAGTTAATAACACATAGTTTGTTTTTCAGCCTTTACAGTTAATAACACATAGTTTGTTTTTCAGCCTTTATGGTTAATAACACATAGTTTGTTTTTCAGCCTTTATAGTTAATAACACATATTTGTTTTTCAGCCTTTATGGTTAATAACACATAGTTTTTTTTTTCAGCCTTTATATAACACATAGTTTGTTTTTCAGCCTTTATAGTTAATAACACATAGTTTGTTTTTCAGCCTTTATCGTTAATAGCACATAGTTTGATTTTCAGCGTTTATTGTTAATAACACATAGTATGATTTTAAAGCCTCTAACGTTAATAACACATGGTCAAGAAGATTGATGTACGGAGTTTGATTTGTAGTCTCTATCGTTAATAACACATGGTCAAGAAGATTGATGTGCGGAGTTTGATTTTCAACTTTTGTCGTTACTAACGCAAGGTAAAGGAGATTAATCTCCATAGCTTGATTTTCAGTCTTTACCGTTAATAATGTATAGTTGGATTTTGAGCTTTTATCATTAATAGCATATAGTTTTTTGTTTTTTGTTTTTCCGCCTACACAGGCACTCCCTATATAGGCAGGCAAGGATTTATCCCACCATTAAGGCAGCCATACCCTAACTTCGAGGAAAACAGTATTTTGATTTTCAGCCTTTATCGTCTACAACACATAGTTTGATTTTGAGCCTGTATCGTCAATAACACAGTTTGATTTTCAGCCTTTATCGTTTACAACACACAGTTTAATTTTGAGCATTTATCGTTAACAACGCATAGTTTGATTTTTTTTAGCCTTTATCGTCAATAACACAGTTTGATTTTCAACCTTTATCGTTTACAGCACATGGTTTGATTTTCATCCTTTATCGTTAATACGCAGAGTTTGAATTTGAGCCTTTATGTTTATGATACAGCCTTTGAATTTGAGCCTTTATGTTTATGATACAGAGTTTGAATTTGAGCCTTTATCCTTAATAACGGAGACTTTGATTGTGAGCCTTTATCGTTAATAACGCAGAGTTTGATTTTTGAGCCTTTATCGTTAATAACACAGAGTTTGATTTCAAGGGGATATCGAATGAACGCATGTTTCAAGGGGATTGAATTCGTGTTATTCATTCGTGGGTATTCAGAGCGGCCACTGATCCAGGCTTATGTTTTCGTCACGGAAAAAGATTGTGCTGAGGTATAGCTCTCTCACGCACGTCTTAACGACGTCGCGTGCACGATCTGTAACTTTTCAGTATGGCGTGTCTGTCATCGGCTGATATTGAGCCGTGCACGATCTGTAAACTTGTCAGTATGGCGTGTCTGTCATCGGCTGATAGAAAGCCGCTCCCCGTTCATTCAGTCGGCTGCATTTTATCTTGCTTATTTTGCGAGCGCGTGATATTGTTGTCATCTTAGTGGTGGGTGCTGTTGACGTTCTTGCCGTGTGCATTATATATATATATATATATATATATATATATATATACCTATATATATATATATATATATATATATTGTATGACGTGTGCATTTTTCAACTAAAAAAAAAATGCTGCTGTTATGCAACTTGAGAATAATTTTTGTCCTTTTGATCCCATGTTCTCAAATTGAATGTAATAGGTTAAGCTCAAAATTGAATGTAATAGCTTTAAGCTACTCAACGTGCTTTTGTGAATGCATTACATATGTTTCACATGAATGTAAGTGTGCAAAACGAACAAGGATATTCACATGTATATATGTTATGTGACTATTCCGGTTGCTCATAAGATCCTTAGTTTTCTCTTCATACGCTTGTCTTTTCCTATCATATGTACTGTTATATTTGAATTGTTTTCTCTTTATATTTTTTGTTTGTGTCTTAGTTTCTCTCTTTTTCTTGGTTTTCTTTTTTTTTTTTTTTTTCCTTTTCTTTTCTCTCATTTCCTTTGTGTCTTTTTCTTTTTTTTTTTTTTTTTTTTTTTTTTTTTTTTTTCTTTTTTTTTTTTGTAGGGATGAGGTTGGGAGGGGGTGGAGGTTAGAGCAGGAGGGAGGGGATGGCAAAACACACGCGACCAGATTATTTACACTCATAAAAAAAATACAAAAATTACCTCTTTTCTCTCTCTCTCTCGAAATCTCTCTCTCTCTCTCTCTCTCTCTCTCTCTCTCTCTCTCTCAGAAGTTTATCAGTGTATGCGTTAGAGCTGATCGATTGTATTAGTTTGTGCAATATTATTGGTCTTACCAAAATTGTATACGCTGATGTCACTGATGACACATTTCGTATTTCGTAGACCACTTGTTTTGGGATTTCTGAAAAATGAACACAACAAAGAGCATTTGAATTCATCAGCAGGCATGCAAGCGAGCACACACACACACACACACACACACACACACACACACA
>JADBJO010005426.1:45000-55000 GCA_016801955.1 Conus betulinus
CCCAAGGTACACTGTACTATATAGATGTCCCAACCTACCCAAGGTACACTGTACTATACAGATGTCCCATCTTACCCAGGACACACTGCACGACACTCGCCCAGATGAAGAGAGCTGAGAAGAAGACGGGAAAAGAAGGCCCCATGGTGACTGTCCACCGTCATCTGACAGACTCGCCCAGCAGCAACAGCCTCTCTGTCACTCCCCTCGATGGCACAGCGGCTTGTTCAGCAGCAACAGCCTCTCTGTCACTCCCCTCGATGGCACAGCGGCTTGTTCATCCGCAGGCCAAGAACTTTACATAGAGCGGACACGTGCTTCTTCACCTAGCCCTGTGAAAAGTCAAACAAGGTGAGAATTTTCCCCATGTCAACAACGGTTAACAACAATGAATGTTTAATGCTTCAAATTTGGCAACTTTGGTCTGTCTGTCTGTCTGTCTGTCTGTCTGTCTGTGTCTGTCTGTCTGTCTGTCACTCTGTCACTGATGTCACTGCACAGTGACAGAAGCTGGACACGGGTGAACAGGTCACTCACTTGGGATCTGTCTTTAGCGGTGAAATCAGAAATCCTTCCAGTGGCAGCAAAGACAGCATCAGCACTGTCCTCACTACCCCCTGTATGGAAAGACAATAGCATCCCGTGGCATATAGATAGCATCAGCACTGTCCTCACTACCCCCTGTATGGAAAGACAATAGCATGGCCGTGGCACATAGATAGCATCAGCACTGGCCTCCTCACTACCCCCTGTATGGAAGACAATAGCATGGCCGTGGCACATAGATAGCTCAGCACTGTCCTCACTACCCCCTGTATGGAAAGACAATAGCATGGCCATGGCTCATAGATAGCATCAGCACTGTCCTCACTACAAACATACAATCCAGGCCATGGAAATTAGGTGTTATGGTAAGATCAGCGGCACGGCAGATACACTGAAGATCTCTCAGCAGTAGAAACCTCCATATATATACATTGAACATCTCAGCAATAGAAACCTCCATCAAGGCTTCCAGCGGCACAGCTGACCATGTAAAGATCTGCTCCTCTGTCAAAGCTCCAGCGGCACAGCAGACCATGTAAAGATCTGCTCCTCCGTCAAAGCCTCCAGCGGCACAGTGGACCATGTAAAGATCTGCTCCTCCGTCAAAGCCTCCAGCGGCACAGCGGACCATGTAAAGATCTGCTCCTCCGTCAAAGCCTCCAGCGGCACAGTGGACCATGTAGAGATCTGCCGACACCAGTGGAGAACAGGGAACTACGTTGGCCAGGGGACAGGATCCAGCAGCTATGATTGAACAGCTCTCCGGGGATCTGGTGAAGGACGGCAGATGGAGGGGGGGGGGGGGGGAAGCCACGGACTGACATCATTGCAGAATGGACGGCAGACGGAGGGAGGGGGGGGGGGGTAGGTAGAGCCATGGACTGACATCATTGCAGAATGGACGGCAGCAGACGGGGGGGGGGGGGGGGGGGTAGAGCCATGGACTGACATCATTGCAGAATGGACGGCAGATGAAGGGGGGGGGGGGGGGGGGTAGAAGCCATGGACTGACATCATTGCAGAATGGACGGCAGATGGGGGGGGGGGGGGGGGGAGTAGAGCCGTGGACTGACATCATTGCAGAATGGACGGCAGGGGGGGGGGGGGGGGGGGGGGGGGGGAGTAGAGCCATGGACTGACATCATTGCAGAATGGACGGCAGATGAAGGGGGGGGGGGGGGGGGGGGGGGTAGAGCCATGGACTGACATCATTGCAGAATGGACGACAGACGAAGGGGGGGGGGGGGGGGTAGAGCCATAGAGCCATGGACTGACATCATTGCAGAATGGACGACAGGATGAAGGGGGGGGGGGGGGGGGGGTAGAGCCATGGACTGACATCATTGCAGAATGGACAAGGGAAAGACTGGCAGACAACCAGGACCTCAACCTATAGAACTGGAGGAACCTGCTGAACCATTCTACACTGTGGGTGACCCAGTGACTGTGTGTGGCGACCCAATGACTGTGTGTGGCGACCCAGTGACTGTGTGTGGCGACCCAGTGACTATGTGGCGACCCAATGACTGAGTGTAGCGACCCAGTGACCGTGTGTGGCGACCCAGTGACCGTGTGGCGACCCATTACTGTATGTGGCGACCCAATACCCACTGTGGCGACTTTGTGATCCAATATGGCGACCTAGTGGCTCTTCAGAGAGTTATGAAAAACGAAGAAGAGAGAGATGTTTGGTGCCCGTTCCTCTTCCATGTCACGCTGCTTTCAGGTGCATTTTCAGTTCCATGTCACGCTGCTTTCAGGTGCATTTTCAGTTCCATGTCACGCTGCTTTCAGGTGCATTTTCAGTTCCATGTCACACTGCTTTCAGGTGCATTTTCAGTTCCATGTCACGCTGCTTTCAGATGCATTTTCAGTTCCATGTCACGCTGCTTTCAGGTGCATTTCAGTCGCTTATCAGACATGATTCAGTCTTCCTACAACCCCTCTGGTCCATTTTCTGATGAAAGGCATGCCATGTCCAAGTCTCTTTGCTAACTAAGTACTTTTCCGTATGATGTCATGGCCATGTGTCTTTGCTAACTAAGTACTTTTCCGTATGATGTTATGTCCAAGTCTCTTTGCTAACTAAGCACTTTTCCGTATGATGTTATGTCCAAGTGTCTTTGCTAACTAAGCACTTTTCCGTATGATGTTATGTCCAAGTGTCTTTGCTAACTAAGCACTTTTCAGTTTGTTCACCCTTCCTGACACCTCTGCAAACCGTGGACGGTTTCTGTGTGATGACGTATCTGGATCCATCCCCTGTTGTAAACCACACACTGTATGATCTGATGACGTCCTGCTGCAAACCACACTCTGTATGATCTGATGACGTCCTGCTGTAAACCACACACTGTATGATCTGATGACGTCCTGCTGCAAACCACACACTGTATGATCTGATGAGTCCTGCTGCAAACCACACTCTGTATGATCTGATGACGTCTCGACATCCATTTCCTGTTGCAAGCCAAACTGGTCTATGATCTGATGACGTCTCTAGATCTATTCTCTGTTGCAAGCCATGCATGTCTGTGATTTGTTATCCCATTCCAGCTCCGATAACTAACCAGACACGTCTTTGATCTGTGATGCCACGTCCAGCTCCAGTAACTAACCAGACACGTCGTTGATCTGTGATGCCACGTCCAGCTCCAGTAACTAACCAGACACGTCGTTGATCTGTGATGCCACGTCCAGCTCCAGTAACTAACCAGACACGTCGTTGATTTGTGATGCCACGTCCAGCTCCAGTAACTAACCAGACACGTCGTTGATTGTGATGCCACGTCCAGCTCCAGTAACTAACCAGACACGCCTTTGATCTGTGATGCCACGTCCCAGCTCCAGTAACTAACCAGACACGTCTTGCACACAATGACTTGCGGTGCCACGCCCAGCTTCGATAACTAAACATTCAGGTCTTCCGTACAATGACTCGTGCAGAAGCATCTTTGATCAGATGGTGATGATGCCGACAGATCCGTTTTCTGTTGCAGTTCTGGTTTTAACGGAAGATGTCAACGTTCATATTAGCAGAACAGATGTCAACGTTCATATTAGCAGAACAGATGTCAACGTTCATATCAGCAGAACCTTTCAGAAGTCCTTGAAAAAACAGCAGCTGGTAGGTCGTGATCAGATGGTGACGATATCTGCACAGCGCTTGTGTTCCGTGGAAACAGTGTGATCCCCTTACATCAGAAAGGAATGCCGCGATCCTTCTGGATCCGGATACGTATCATGGATCTGCATCCAGCTTGAGAGGGTTGGTGTTTGGGTCACCTTTCGTTTTGGCCACCAAGTGTCCCAGGTCTTCATTACGTGTGATCCAGTGGAGGGTGATTTTGCTGAACACGATCTTGCTACGTGATCCGGATCCGCTATAAACGTCACTGGGTTCGTTCTTAAGCCATGACTCGACTCTCCATCGAATTGGGGCAAACTAGGTTCGGTAGTGAATGAGTAACAGACCAGCCAAACTAATCCACGGGAGCGAGAGGGAAAACACATAAATCCTTGGCGGAGGTGATGTCGATGCAGGTCGGTGACCACTTGCTGCAGGTTCTGATCAGCTATGAAGTCACATGTACACGTACTTCTCAGCAGGGACATATCCTTTGACATCAATAGCTACAGATCAATAGCTACAGAGCATCACCCAGCAATGAGAGATAGTTCAGACTGTGGTGTGGCTGTATTATGATATGAGATGATGTTGTAGGATGAACATCAATAGCTACAGAGCATCACCCAACAACATCAATAGCTACAGTGCATCACCCAACAACATCAATAGCTACAGTGCATCACCCAACAACATCAATAGCTACAGAGCATCACCAGCAATGATAGATAGTTCAGACTGTGGTGTGGCTGTATTATGACACGACGAACAAATATGACGATGCTGTAATCCCTACAAAAAAAATGGAAAATTTAACATTTTCATGGGTTTTATTTTGAAATGTTCATCTGCTTAAAAATGAAACGCTGTTGCATTTTCTGTGTAACCCCCCCCCCCATCCCACCCACCCCCTAACAATCATTACATGGTTCTGTGCGTTTAAGAGGGGAAAAAAAATGTCACAACTGTTACATCGTTTGAGGGAGAACGCCACATACGCATTCCTCGTTGTGCACAGTTTTAGAAACACAGATCAAGATTTGGTAGCAGTTACCCATCGTGTCCAACAGTTATCGATCACTAATAGCTGAACATTTGGCAGCAATTATCCCATCGTGTCCAGCAATTATCGATCACTAATCACGGAACATTTGGCAGCAGTTATCCCATCGTGTCCCGCAGTTATCGATCACTGATAACAGAAGAAAGAAACAGTACACACAAAAAGGGTAAGGATCTTCACAGTCAGTTTGGTGTCCAGACTGCTGTTGTAAAGCTTCAGTTTTTGTGGACATCGCTCCATCGTCGCTTTCTACGCTCCTGGATGCAATTTAATAACAGGCAATGTTACTGAATTGTTGGAAACACGAGCGGACTTACCTGGGTTTCTCACATGAAAGAAACCCAAGAGCAAATAGTGTTGGTTTCTTTCCGGCAGCAATCAAACCCGGCCACCCATCGTGCTGGTTAACATGCTGGTAGAGGCCATGCAGGCCCTCAAACAATTCGATGTTTTCCAAAGGGCCGATAATCCAAAGAGAGAAACAAGGGAAGTGGGCGTAATGACCAGCCTGAGCCTCGGCTGGCACAGACTGGCTACAGTGGACGGTTTTGCCTGGCCTTGCAGTGTTCGGTTAATTAGTTCTCCTCTCTCCGAGACCTGCCCCACACCGGTTTCTTGATCCTCGAGAAAAGAAAGAAAAACAAAAACAAAAAACAAAGAATGAAAAAGAAACGCCATTAATCAGTTCTCCTCTCCCCGAGAGGGGAGTGGGAGGGGGGGGGATATTTGTTCTTGTCTGGTTCAACATTTTTGATATAGAGACTAATGTTAGGTGCTCACCCGCACATGTGTGTGTGTGTGTGTGTGTGTGTGTGTGTGAGTGAGAGAGAGAGAGTGTGTGTGTGAGAGAGTGTGAGAGAGAGAGAGAGCGTGAGAGAGAGAGAACTAGAGCGTGCTCATATCTGCTGGCATAACTGCTGTATAACTGCACTTATAACTACGCGCGCGCGCGCACGCGCACGCACACACACACACACACCACACACACACATAGTCACACACCATTTTTTTTTTTTTTACTCTTTCTCTTTGTAGTCAGTTTTATTTGCAGGTCTCTGCTTAGATTGACATATATCTGCATCTATCCCTCTCTCACTCTCTTATATCTCTACACTCTCTCTCTCTCTCTCTCTCTCTCTCTCTCTCTCTCTTCGTCTAACATCACATTTGTGAAAAGACGTAAAACTGAAGTACTACTACTACTACTACTACTACTACTACTACTACTACTACTACTACTACTACACAAAATCAAAGATTTTGTATAGCATGTAATGCAATAGAAGACGAATTTCATTTTTTTAGATAACTGTAGAATACTTAATAATAATAATAATAATAATAATAATAATGAAATTTTATGGTGATGCCCCATGATGATGATGATGATGATAAAAGTATAATAAAAGTAATAATGATAAAATGTACTCATGCTAAAGATAATAAGAATAAGAGATGAAATTTTCATAAATATATGCGTCCCATCTCTGCTAAGCTCAAAGCGCTTACAAAGATGGTGTGAATATAAAAAAGCATAAACTACAATAAACAGCTGTATTCATGCCACAAGATAGAAAGAAAATAGAGGCAAACTAGCAACTATTAAGCAAGAAAAAAACAAAGTCACAAAAACATCTCACATAATTAAAATCACTCAATGACATGATGAATATCTAATATACAAAATGCAAGCGTACGCGCGCGCGCGCGCGCGAAACACAAACACATCTTGTACACATTAAACAGAACACAGAAGACAAGTAAGCACACGCACACACACACACAGGCTGCATACCGCGCACACTCACAGACCTGCACACACACACGAACAGACAGACAACACTACACGCACACACACACAACATTTGACACACTCACACACAATTGGAAGAATCACACACTGAACACTTTGACAACTCTGCACGAAATTGGACAGACTGAATCGCAACTGAACATTTGACAACTCTGCGAAATTGGAAAGAATCTCTGAACTGGACAATAACTGACAGTGCTATAATTTTCATGGCACGGAATGGGGAAAGTACTTTTAGAATAAATGTGTTTTTAGCCTTGATTTAAATGTGGAGAGGGATGGAGCATGGGCGGACAGGAAAAGGGAGATCATTCCACATGGACGGACCAAGGTAGGGAACCCCGTTCTCCTAAAGTCTTTTTATGACTTAAGAACAAAACTAAAGATACAAGTAGAACAGATGCAAGATCTAACAGATGACCCAGGAAAAAGAATATTTTGTGCCAACACTTCAAACCAAGTACTATATTAAACTCCAGGGAAACACCAACATTATTAGCCAGCTTTGTTTTTGAGGCATTCAAAGACAGGCAAAAATGATAATCGAAGCACTTTTGTTGTTGTTGTTGTCGCTGTTTTGCGCCAAATATCTTTCAAAGGTGACGGCAGTAAAGAATTGTCTTGTTCTTGTTCACACTCAGCCCCCCCCCCCCCCACCCCACACACACCCCACACCACTCACACACACACACACACACACACACACACACACACACACACACACCAATTCGCGAAAGCGTTACACCCGCTCACTCCTAACCCAATCTAAAGTAATCAAAAATGTGAATCACGATCTTGGTGACCACGGTAGAGCCTAATATGGATCCAACTACCAACCTTAATGTGAATCATGGTCTTGGTGACCACAATAGTGCATGACATGGAAGACTACCAAAACTTAATGTGAATCACGGTCTTGGTGACCACGATAGCGGATGGCATGGAAGACTACCAATCTTAATGTGAATCACGGTCTTGGTGACCACGATAGTGCATGCCATGGAAGACTACTAATCTGGAGTAAATCCAACCCTCTTGTGTCCACACCAACAGTCACTGCAGAGTTGTCGGTCGTTTCCCCTGACCCCAACAGCTGCGCTCAACGCCTCAGCCACTCAGCGCTCAACGCCTCGGCCACCACAGACCGCTCTTTAATTTAATCGGATCAAGGGTCACCGACTCTGCAGTGCCAAAACGCAGTATTCGGTTCCCTCAGTCGGCTGCCGCTCACAGACCATGACCGCACGCAGTGCAGTGCCAAGGGACCCGTGCAGGCTAATGCGCTCGAGTGGAGGAGAGTTTGGCTGATATCGGGTACCCCCTCCCCTCCCCCCCCCCCCCCCCCCCCCCCCCCCTTCCCCTGTCACATCATACAGTGACTCCCTCTGCCAAGGACCTCCCGGGGGTTCTTCTATGCTTGTTATCGATATCTTCCCTGGCAGTCAAAAAACAAAACCACTGCCCTCGTGATGAAGTGACCCCCGCCCTTCACACACGAAATATACAAAGTCAGTATGGGTTTTAAAAAAAAAAAAAAAAGAGTTTTGTTGTTAACTGGGATTCTAAGTTCCATTTGAATCAAGGCAGATTTCTCCCCATCTGTGACATGCACAGAATGACTGTTGGGAGTTGTGCTCGCGCGCGCGCGCGCACACACACACACACACACACACACACACACACACACACACACACACACACACACACACACATGTGAACTTTAACCCTCTCCCCTCATCCCTTCTTACCTGCTGTCTTGACGATCTTCTCCCATATTTTACATCCATTATCAATGACTCCTTACAATCAGGTTGTTTTCCCACTCTGTTCAAATCTGCAGTTGTCAGACCTCTCCTGAAGCAGCAAAACTTAGATCCTGAAAATCTCAAGAACTACAGACCTGTCTCTAATCTCCCATTTCTTTCAAACTGATTGAAAAAGTTGTTCTCGCCTGTCTGAACATCTCTCTGTAAACAATCTCTTGTACTCAAACCAGTCAGCCTACCGGGCTGGCCATAGCACCGAGACAGCGCTTCTCAAGATAGCAAACGATCTCTCCACAGCTGTTGATGGAAACACGTTCTCTTCTCTCTCTCTCCTAGATTTGTCTGCTGCCTTTGATACAATAGATCACTCCATTCTTATCTCAAGACTCAACACTTCTTTTGGTCTTTCTGGTTCTGTCCTTTCCTGGTTCTCTTCATATGTCTCTGATCGCACGCAAACTGTTTCAGTGAAAGGTGTTAAGTCCCCACCAAGAGCTCTTCAGTTTGGTGTCCCTCAGGGATCTGTCCTGGGACCGGTTTTGTTTGTGTACCCAGCCTCCCTCAGCCATTATCAGCCAACACTCTCTCCTTCACCATAGCTTTTCAGATGACAACCAGCTGTATATCTCTGCCCATCTCAGTCAGCTCCATGAAATAATCTCCTTTTCTCAAGCATACATTACTGATGTTAATCATGGATGCACAATAACAAACTACAACTTAACGCAGACAAAACTGAAATAATCTTCATTGCTTCAAAACA
This sequence comes from Conus betulinus, assembly GCA_016801955.1. Classification (NCBI taxonomy): domain Eukaryota; kingdom Metazoa; phylum Mollusca; class Gastropoda; order Neogastropoda; family Conidae; genus Conus; species Conus betulinus. The sequence goes on from JADBJO010005426.1 coordinate 54,079, forward strand.
CACTATTAGACTCATTCTCTCCCTAGTTCCATAATGTTGATGGAAACGAGATAAAGCTATCAGTGTCTGTTCGTAACCTCGGCATTACACTCGACCAAACTCTCTCTTTCAAACAACGTATCTCTAATGTGTCTAAGTCCTGCTACACTGAACTTCGAAGAATCAGGTCAGATCGCCGCTCTTCCTCCTCACTCAAAATGCCCTGAAGACTCTGATCTGTGCTTTTGTCCTGTCTCGGCTTGACTATTGTAACTCCCTCCTTGCCGGTTGTCCCTTAACACTCGTCTCTAAACTTCAAAAAGTTCAGAACAATGCCGCCCGTCTGATCTCCCGATCCTCAAGATCTGATCACATATCACCAATTCTGTCATCCTTACACTGGCTTCCAGTTCAATCTCGCATTGACTTTAAAGTTTCTCCTCCTGGTTTTCAAATCACTGAATAATCTGGCTCCCTCCCACTTCTCTGACCTCCTCCATCTCTATGTTCCGTCTTGCAGCTTACGCTCATCCACCGATTCTCGTCTGCTTCGGCTTCCATCCGCTCGCCTGAAAACTTCAGGCCAACGATCTTTCTCTTACCAGGCACCTGCTCTATGGAATAGTCTCCCTTCCTCCCTGCGTGACACGGACTCTTTAGAGACTTTTAAAACCTCCCTAAAGACACATCTTTCCCTGGGACTGATTAATGATATTCACTTATTACTCTGCACGTGTTTGCTGATGTTGAACGCGCTCGTCTGTCTGTCTGTCTGTCTGTGTGATTTTTTTTTTTCCCGGCGGTGTGTGTGTGTGTGTGTGTGTGTGTGTGTGTGTGTGTGTGTGTGTGTAGTGTGTGTGTGTGTGTGTGTGTGGTGTGTGTGTGTGTGTAGTAGTGTGTGTGTGTGTGTGGTGTGTGTGTGTGTGTGTGTGTGTGTGTGTGT
>JADBJO010005426.1:60000-122500 GCA_016801955.1 Conus betulinus
TGTCCATTGGTGCGAAGTGGTTGTTTGCTATGCTTTTTTTTTTTTTTTTTTTTTTTTTTGGTAGGGATGTGTGTAAATGTTGATATGTGGAAGAAATGTAGTTAGAGGGAAATTAATTGTGCGTGTGACCAAGGTGATAGAGAAGCAACATGGACAAAGGCATGGCCTAATGGGATGTCCTCTGTGTCCGTCCCTATATAAACTGGAGAGAGAGAGAGAGAGAGAGAGAGAGAGAGAGAGAGAGAGAGAGAGAGAGAGAGAGAGAGAGAGATGGAGTTAGGGGTCGAAAGAAACGTGGGTTTGGGCGTGAGAAGTGGCAGCAACGTCTAAGGCGTCACAGTCAAGCTGAGAACAAACAAGCGAAAAAGACTGAGTTCAAAACCCACAGGTGGGTGGGTGGGGAAAATAAAAAAAAAAAACCCAGATTACTATGTCAAGGAGGAGCCCCAGATACGACCACGAACGATCCAGTCCTGGAACCTGGTGCCAGACAACCAAAGGCGTTGCCATCACCCGGTGCTGAAGCAAAATTGCAGTGACTTGTCCAAGAACTAGGCGTGGTGTGCAAGTGTGTGTGTGTGTGTGTGTGTGTGTGTGTGTGTGTGTAAATCTGGCCAGGTAAGAAGCCTTTCTAGTATAAAAATCCGGGATTATTAAGAAGTATTAATCTTTTTTTTTTTATTATTCCCTTTTGCGCATTTGGATTTTTCATGTGTAATTATAAGTAGCATAGAAACTGTATTTCTTGTTCTCAGTCGCGTCAGAGGAGAAGCATATGCGTGACATCCCATTCCTAGAAGTCAATGGTTGGTGGGTGCATGAGTGCGCATATGTGAGTATGAGTACAGAGATAACCTTGGTGTGTTAAACCAGACCAATACATCAGCTTAGTTCACTTAAGCAACGCCATCACGATTTCCCCCGTCCTGGACAAGCTACTTTGTTGTTCTTCTTCCTGTTTGTCTCACATCTATTTTTTGTTGTTCTTCCTGTTTGTCTCTCAGCTACTTTGTTGTCCTTCTGTTTGTGTCACAGCTACTTTATTCTTCATCTTCCTGTTTGTGTCACAGCTACTTTATTCTTCTTCTTCCTGTTTGTGTCACAGCTACTTTGTCGTTCTTCTTTCTGTTTATGTCACAGCTACTTTGTTGTTCTTCTTCCTGTTTGTGTCACAGCTACTTTGTTGTTGTTCTTCTTCCTGTTTGTCTCACAGCTACTTTGCTCTTCTTCTTTCTGTTTGTCTCACAGCTACTTTGTTGTCCTTCTTGTTTGTGTCACACAGCTACTTATTCTTCTTCTTCCTGTTTGTCTCTCAGCTACTTTGTTGTCCTTCTGTTTGTGTCACAGCTACTTATTCTTCTTCTTCCTGTTTGTCTCTCAGCTACTTTGTTGTCCTTCTGTTGTGTCACAGCTACTTTATTCTTCTTCTTCATGTTTGTGTCACAGCTACTTTGTCGTTCTTCTTCCTGTTTATGTCACAGCTACTTTGTTGTTCTTCTTCTTCCTGTTTGTGTCACAGCTACTTTTGTTTCTTCTTCCTGTTTATGTCACAGCTACTTTGTTGTTATTCTTCCTGTTTTGTGTCACAGCTACTTAGTTGTTTTTCCTGTTTGTGTCACAGCTGTTTTGTTGTTGTTCTTCTTACTGTTTGTGTCACAGCTACTTTGTTGTTCTTCCTGTTTGTGTCATAGCTACTTTGTTGTTCTTCTTCCTGTTTGTGTCACAGCTACTTTGTCGTTCTTCTTCTGTTTGTGCCACAGCTACTTTGTTCTTCCTGTTTGTGTCACAGCTGCTTCGTTGTTTTTCCTGTTTGTGTCACAGCTGTTTTGTTGTTGTTCTTCTTACTGTTTGTGTCACAGCTACTTTGTTGTTCTTCCTGTTTGTGTCATAGCTACTTTGTTGTTCTTCTTCCTGTTTGTGTCACAGCTACTTTGTCGTTCTTCTTCCTGTTTGTGTCACAGCTACTTTGTTCTTCCTGTTTGTGTCACAGCTACTTAGTTGTTTTTCTGTTTGTGTCACAGCTATTTTGTTGTTGTCCTTCTTCCTGTTTGTGTCACAGCTACTTTGTTGTTCTTCACGTTTGTGTCACGGCTACTTTGTTGTTCTTCTTCCTGTTTGTGTCACAGGTACTTTGCTGTTTCTCTTCTTCTTCCTGTTTGTGTCACAGCTATTTGTTGTTCTTCCTGTTTGTGTCACAGCTACTTTGTTGTTCTTCTTCCTGTTCTTCCCATTTTTGTGTTTTGTGTCACAGCTACTTTATTCTTCTTCTTCCTGTTTGTGTCACAGCTACTTTGTCGTTCTTCTTTCTTCTTTCTGTTTGTGTCACAGCTACTTTGTTGTTCTTCTTCCTGTTCTTCCCATTTGTGTTTGTGTCACAGCTACTTTATTCTTCTTCTTCCTGTTTGTGTCACAGCTACTTTGTCGTTCTTCTTTCTTCTTTCTGTTTATGTCACAGCTACTTTGTTGTTCTTCTTCCTGTTTGTGTCACATCTACTTTGTTGTTCTTCTTCCTGTTTGTCTCACAGCTACTTTGTCGTTCTTCTTTCTTCTTCCTGTTTGTGTCACAGCTACTTTGTTGTTCTTCTTCCTGTTTGTCTCACAGCTACTTTGTTGTCCTTCTGTTTGTGTCACAGCTACTTTATTCTTCTTCCTGTTGGTCTCACAGCTACTTTGTTGTCCTTCTGTTGTGTCACAGCTACTTTATTCTTCTTCATGTTTGTGTCACAGCTACTTTGTCGTTCTTCTTCCTGTTTATGTCACAGCTACTTTGTTGTTCTTCTTCCTGTTTGTGTCACAGCTACTTTGTTTGTTCTTCTTCTGTTTATGTCAAAGCTACTTTGTTTTTCCTTTTTTGTGTCACAGCTGTTTTGTTGTTCTTCTTCTTACTGTTTGTGTCACAGCTACTTTGTTGTTCTTCCTGTTTGTGTCATAGCTACTTTGTTGTTCTTCTTCCTGTTTGTGTCACAGCCACTTTTTGTCGTTCTTCTTCCTGTTTGTGTCACAGCTACTTTGTTCTTACTGTTTGTGTCACAGCTACTTAGTTGTTTTTCCTGTTTGTGTCACAGCTGTTTTGTTGTTCTTCTTCTTTCTGTTTGTGTCACAGCTACTTTGTTGTTCTTCCTGTTTGTGTCATAGCTACTTTGTTGTTCTTCTTCCTGTTTGTGTCACAGCTACTTTGTCGTTCTTCTTCCTGTTTGTGTCACAGCTACTTTGTTGTTTTTCCTGTTTGTGTCACAGCTATTTTGTTGTTGTTCTTCTTCCTGTTTGTGTCACAGCTACTTTGTTGTTCTTCACGTTTGTGTCACGGCTACTTTGTTGTTCTTCTTCCTGTTTGTGTCACAGGTACTTTGCTGTTCTTCTTCTTCCTGTTTGTGTCACAGCTATTTTGTTGTTCTTCCTGTTTGTGTCACAGCTACTTTGTTGTTCTTCTTCCTGTTCGTGTCACAGTTACTTTGTTGTTCTTCATGTTTGTGTCACAGAAACTTTGTTGTTGTTCCTATTTGTGTCACAGCTACTTTGTTGTTGGTCTTCCTGTCTGTGTCACAGCTACTTTGTTCTTGTCTGGTCACATCAGCTTCTTCCTGTTTGTATCACAGCTACTTTTTTTTTTGTTATTCTTCCTGTTTATATCACAACTTCTTTGTTGTGCTTCTTCCTGTTTGTGTCACAGCTACTTTTGTTGTTTTCCTGTTTTTGTGTCACAGTTACTTTGTTCTTTTTCCTGTTGGTCTCACAGCTACTTTGTTGTTCTTCATGGTGTTTTGGTCACAGCTACTTTGCTGTCCTTTATCCTTTTTGTCTCACAGCTACTTTGTTGTTCTCTTTCTCGTATGTGTCACAGCTACTTTGTTGTTCTCTTTCTCGTATGTGTCACAGCTACTTTGTTGTTCTTCCTATTTGTGTCACAGCTACTTTGTTGTTCTTCCTATTTGTGTCACAGCTACTTCGTTGCCCTTCATCCTTTTTGAGTCACAGCTACTTTGTTGTTCTTCCTATTTTGTGTCACAGCTACTTTGTTGTTCTTCCTATTTGTGTCACAGCTACTTCGTTGCCCTTCATCCTTTTTGAGTCACAGCTACTTTGTTGTTCTTTCTATTTGTGTCACAGCTACTTTGTTGTTCTTCCTATTTGTGTCACAGCTACTTTGTTGTTCTTCCTATTTGTGTTACAGCTACTTCGTTGCCCTTCATCCTTTTTGAGTCACAGTTACTTTGTTGTTCTTTCTATTTGAGTCACAGCTACTTTGTTGTTCTTCCTATTTGTGTTACAGCTACTTTGTTGTTCTTCCTATTTGTGTCACAGCTACTTTGTTGTTCTTTCTATTTGTGTCACAGCTACTTCGTTGCCCTTCATCCTTTTTGAGTCACAGCTACTTTGTTGTTCTTCCTATTTGAGTCACAGCTACTTTGTTGTTCTTCCTATTTGTGTCACAGCTACTTCGTTTGCCCTTCATCCTTTTTGAGTCACAGCTACTTTGTTGTTCTTTCTATTTGTGTCACAGCTACTTTGTTGTTCTTCCTATTTGTGTTACAGCTACTTTGTTGTTCTTCCTAGTTGTGTCACAGCTACTTTGTTGTTCTTCCCATTTGTGTTTGTGTCACAGCTACTTTATTCTTCTTCTTCCTGTTGTGTCAAAGCTACTTTGTCGTTCTTCTTTCTGTTTATGTCACAGCTACTTTGTTGTTCTTCTTCCTGTTTGTGTCACAGCTACTTTGTTGTTCTTCTTCCTGTTTGTCTCACAGCTACTTTGCTCTTCTTCTTCCTGTTTGTCTCTCGGCTACTTTGTTGTCCTTCTGTTTGTGTCACAGTTACTTATTCTTCTTCTTCATGTTTGTGTCACAGCTACTTTTGTCGTTCTTTCCTGTGTATGTCACAGCTACTTTGTTGTTCTTCTTCCTGTTTGTGTCACAGCTACTTTGTTGTTCTTCTTCCTGTTTATGTCACAGCTACTTTGTTGTTATTCTTCCTGTTTGTGTCACAGCTACTTATTTGTTTTTTCGTGTTTGTGTCACAGCCATTTTTGTTGTTCTTCTTCCTGTTTGTGTCACAGCTACTTAGTTGTTTTTCCTGTTTGTGTCACAGTTGTTTTGTTGTTGTTCTTCTTACTGTTTGTGTCACAGCTACTTTGTTGTTCTTCCTGTTTGTGTCATAGCTACTTTGTTTGTTTCTTCCTGTTTGTGTCACAGCTACTTTGTCGTTCTTCTTCCTGTTTGTGTCACAGCTACTTTATTCTTCCTGTTTGTGTCACAGCTACTTAGTTGTTTTTCCTGTTTGTGTCACAGCTATTTTGTTGTTCTTCTTCTTCCTGTTTGTGTCACAGCTACTTTGTTTCTTCTTCCTGTTTGGTCTCACAGCTACTTTGTTGTTCTTCATGGTGTTTGGTCACAGCTACTTTGTTGTCCTTTATCCTTTTTGTCTCACAGCTACTTTTGTTGTTCTCTTTCTCGTATGTGTCACAGCTACTTTGTTGTTCTTCCTATTTGTGTCACAGCTACTTTGTTGTTCTTCCTATTTGTGTCACAGCTACTTTGTTGTTCTCTTTCTCGTATGTGTCACAGCTACTTTGTTGTTCTTCCTATTGTGTCACAGCTACTTTGTTGTTCTTCCTATTTGTGTCACAGCTACTTTGTTGTTCTCTTTCTCGTATGTGTCACAGCTACTTTGTTGTTCTTCCTATTTGTGTCACAGCTACTTTGTTGTTCTTCCTATTTGTGTCACAGCTACTTCGTTGCCCTTCATCCTTTTTTTGAGTCACAGCTACTTTTTGTTGTTCTTCCTATTTGTGTCACAGCTACTTTGTTGTTCTTCCTATTTGTGTTACAGCTACTTTGTTGTTCTTCCTAGTTGTGTTACAGCTACTTTGTTGTTCTTCCCATTTGTGTTTGTGTCACAGCTACTTTTATTCTCTTCTTCCTGTTTGTGTCACAGCTACTTTGTTTCTTCTTCTTCCTGTTTGTATCACAGCTTTTGTTGTTGTTCTTCTTCCTGCTTGTGTTACAGCTACTTTGTCTTTCTTCCTGCTTGTGTTACAGCTACTTTGTTGTTCTTCTTCTTCCTGTTTGTGTCACAGCAACTTTGTTTTCTTCTTCCTGTTTGTGTCACAGCGACTTTGTTCTTCTTCCTGTTTGTGTCATAGCAACTTTGTTGTTCTTCCTGTTTGTGTCACAGTTACTTTGTTGTTCTTCCTGTTTGTGTCACAGCTAACTTTTGTTGTCTTCTTCCTGTTTGTGTCACAGCTACTTTGTTCTTCTTCTTCCTGTTTGTATCACAGCTACTTTGTTCCTTCTTCCTGTTTGTGTCACAGCTACTTTGTTGTTCTTCTTCCTGTTTGTATCACAGCTACTTTGTTGTTCTTCTTCCTGTTTGTCTCACAGCTACTTTGTTCTTCCTCTTGTTTGCATTGCAACTTCCTGTTGTTGTTTGTCTTTGTGTTACATCTTCTCTGTTGTTTTTGTTGTTGTTTCTTTGTGTTGCATTTCCTCGTTTTTTTTGTTGTGTTGTTATTATTGCTTGTGTTACATCTCTGTTGCTGTTCTGTGTTGTGTTGCATCTCCCTTGTTTTTGCTATTGTTATTGTTGCTTGTAGTACATCATCTCTATTGTTGTTGTTGTTTGTGTTGCATCTTCCTTGTTTTTTTTGCTGTTGTTATTGTTGCTTGTGTAACATCTTTGTTGTTGTTGTTTGTGTTCCAGCTAGCTGCTGTTACTGTTCTTTGTTGTGTTACTGCCTCCTCTTGATGTTGTTGATCGTGTTACAATTTCCCCGTCATTGTTCTTGTTGTGTTACAATCTCTTCTTGTTCTTGTTGATTGTGCTACAGTTTCTGATGTCATTGTTTCTGTTGTATTTCAACTTCTCTGCTTTTTTCTCTTGTCATATTGTAACTTTTTTCTTTGCTCTCATTGTTTGCGCTATGGCTTCTGTTTTGTTCATTTTTTTTTGTTTTCTATGTTTGTGTTGCGATTTCTAAGTCATTATTCCTATTGTTTATATCATACTTTCTCTGTTGTTGTTATTGTTCTTGTTGTTTGTATGCACCTTATTTGTTGTAGTTTTCTTTTCTCATCTTTGAAATGTTCTCTCCTAGTTTTATTTCACAGACGTGTAACACATAACATTGACAAAACACCTGACCCCCAAAATGAACCACTTCATTCTTAAAGCATTTCTACCCTTAAGAAAATAGAAGACCACTCATGATTTCATACCGATGATTTACTCCTTTCTCCATTTGTTCCATACATTGACAAAATACACTCGCTTCAAAAAGCAAGCAGATTTTCAATGAACTGAATGAACTGTTTCCCATCAAATGTATGTATGTTCATGTGCATAGAAATAAACTTCATACATCTTGCTTTAAACAGCCAGTCCCCATAAAACCATGCACAACTGAAATAAATATACACAGTAAGAGCAATGACTGCTGACAATAAATCTGCCCACCAAACATAGAGAAGAATGATGGGACGTCTGACGTGTAGTCTCTGTGACTGAGATGTGAACATCAGGAAAACACTGCTGCAGCACCTGAGGGTCTTCAAGCAGAATGACGACAACACATCACAACCCCCACCTCTCTTTTCATTCCTATCTTTTCCATGCCTCTCCATATACCTTTGTTTGTTTGTTTGTTTGTTTTGCCATGTCATTACATGCCCCTATACTTGCTTCATCACAGAGCCTGCTCCAGCATCACCCCTTTGGAGAGCAGCGTCACGCCCCTCCGACAACAGCTCCCATCAACTTGATGACATTAACAACTTGAAACATAACACTATCAGCGTGGCCATGGAGAGAAAGTCGACAGTGAGCTGACCATGATAGCATGGAACGAAGAGCCACAGACTCTGACCTTTTTGTTGAACGACGATCGAGGAGGAAAATGACGATAAAGTTGATGCTACAGAGACACATTTTGGTCCGATTCCGCATGACAGGGCATGTACTTGATGCTTCATCATATACTAAAAACATCCAAGAGACTCAGACACCTGTGGTATTGGTTTGGAGTGTCCCCCACTCTCTAAGAGACACAAACATTATCAAGTCTTCTTCCTAAAATCTCTGCAGCACGTTGGGCTAATGCGTAGGTCAGACATCCACTGAGTCGTAGCCACGAGACCCTCCTCTCTTCAATTGTCTCATCTTTGTTGTTAATTCATATATCCATCAGCTTCAAATCACACGCAGTGTGGTCTCCAAACTTAGCGGATGTGGTGTAGCGTACATGGACTAGTCCGCACACACAGTGACGCCTCCCTGTTGAAACTGAAACTTCCTAAAAAAACTGGTTCACTCAAAAATGAGTAGGTCACCAGCATGCGAGTGGATCAACATTTACCCTGGAGTTCCAGTCTTGCTACTGAGGCCTAACGCTCACTCAGTTCTGGGTAGGAATTAATGAGGCTCCCCCCAAATTGAGTGTCCTAGGAGTATGTTAAAATTCATGTAAAATTTAAGGGCTGGGGGTGTGGTGGGGCACTTTGTTTCCCATCATGTCCCTACCCCAACACAGGTTAATACAGGGTTCTGAGTGAAACACCAACAAGAGTTACATCAGAGGAGGAATCCCCAGAGTGCAGACCTCAGCAGCAACTGGCTGGGGAACCAGCACTCACCAGGTGGACAGCACTCTGTTATGAACTGAATATGAGTCTGGATGGAAGAGCCGCTTTGGCCTGATGTTTCTGACATCATTTTATCCCTTTGTTTTCAAGAATGGAAACAGAGTCAAAGTGGACCCTGCAACAGATTTTTGTTCAAACACATGCTTCAGAGACTAATGCACAGGATGCTTTACAATTACCTGACATGTTAATTCATACTTGATAGGTGTGAGTGGGCCAAACACACAATAAACTGTACTGTGCAATATCATTTTCACAAACACGGATTGTGTACTTAATTGTGATTTCGGACATATTCCTTTCAAAAGGTTAACTTCAGCCATGATGTTTTTTTCTGTTGAGTTATACACATGACAAACAATTCCTTTACACCAGTAATTCAAATGATCCCTTCACTGAAAATCAAAGTTGTCTGAATTAACACCACCACAAACACACTTCAACCTGTTTTCCCTGTCACACATACAGTAAAAGGGGTTTTTGCAGAGACTTTTGCATCACAAGAAACACAAGACTTTGATCTTTACCCCATTACATGCCTGTGAAATTTTCCCTGGAAAAAATTAGTCCTTGAAGTTTTTCAAAGAAGCCTTCCTCTTATCTTGAGTTTTATGGCCAGATGATTTTTGTCCACCTCTTACTCAAAGCTTGCTTCAGAATCTGTTTTGGTAAACCCCTTTCCTCCAGACTCTATGTGCAGGATCTGTAACATTCATAGCCTTTCTACCAAGCCTGTCCAACAATGAGAACTGAAGATATACTGATGTTGTCTGCCTGCCTTTCCATGGAGAGAGGAACCCCTAAAGAAGAAGACCTGCAAGCATTTACTGTTTGACTGAAAGTGCTGCTTCTACCAGTCTTCAGAGGTACTTTACCTCAACAAAGAAAATTCAGACCTTGCTAGGAAAAGATCGTGCTGGACAAAACAACAACACAAAAAAAACCCTTCTAGTTCTTTCTACACCAAAAGTCTGTGATGCTGATCAAGGTCTTTTCTTAATGGTGCTATGGAACAAGCCTTTGGTCCAAAACACACTGAAATTTCAATGAAGATGCATATGAAAAGGATCTACAGCCAAACAATATCAGATGCTTGAGGTGTGCCATTTCTAAGACTTTCTTATCGAGAGGATTCTGGACACAGGCCATGGCCCTTCTCTCAGCAAGTTCATTTCAATTTCTTTGGGAAAGTGCTACCTCTTTCCCAGGGATGTAAAGTTCTTCTCTGGGAAAGCCGCCTTGTAAATCTCCCAGGTGATGTATTCAACTGGTTCTTCTCTGGGAAAGCCGCTACCTTGTAAATCTCCCAGGTGATGTATTCAACTGGTTCTTCTCTGGGAAAGCCGCTGCCTTGTAAATCTCCCAGGGAATGTATTCAACTGGTTCTGTAGTACTGGGTCTCAGCATCCTCTGTCAGAAAGATCCATTGAAAGTTTGTCTCTCAAAACCTGGTTCATCTTGACTCTTGCTTTGTCATGTAGGTTTATTCTCGATTTAGTACTTCTTCAGAAAGTTGCCTCTCATTCGCTGAAAGTGAGAGAACTCAACCACACTGTTTGTCTGCCTGCCCATCATCCTTGGCTGAAGCAAACAAACAAAAACAAAAAAAGTAAAAAAAATAGGAAGAAAGAAAACTGCAAGCATGACCAATGGCCCTCCATGCTGACCTTGACCCCTAAATCACCCACACGTGATCTAAGGGGGAGTAATTCACTGTCTAGTCAGAGCTCTCAATGGCCCTCCATGCTGACCTTGACCCCTAAATCACCCACATGATCTAAGGGGGAGTGATTCACTGTCTAGTCAGACCTCTCAATGGCCCTCCATCCTGACCTTGACCCCTACATCACCCAGATGATCTGAGGGGGAGTAATTCACTGTCTGGTCACAGCTCTCAATAGCCCTCCATGCTGACCTTGACCCCTTTGTCACCCAGATGTCTGAGCGGGAGCAAATCACTGTCTAGTCAATACTCTCAGAGGATGTGTAGGGCAGGCCGAGCTGTTCCTTCAGAGCACCTGGTAGCTGTGCTGTTTGAGCAATGCTCATATTCAGCCAAACATGAATACGGCATTTGTTTGGATAGGCCTGCGTCTCTGCAAACTGACTGAAAAAGACCATTCCTCTTTTCTCTGATGAGTACAAAGCAATTTCATGTCTTACATTTAACTGTCCTTCATTTTGCTGTGTTGAAAAACTGAACAATCAAACACATACACACAATACCTAGACACAAATGATGGGGGGGACAACAAACACACAAAACAAAGACACACTGGGTCAACAAAGACCAGCTGATACAAAGGACAGTCCTTGAGAGGGAAGAATCGGGAAAAGAACAACAAACAAAACAAACAACACACACAGCAACACACCAATAACCAAGACGCAACTGACACCCATGATTGTCTTTTGGTTCCAATTAGGAAGACAGTGAAAACTCTTCTGTCCAACAGGCGTGCTATGTTCTTCTTTCCCCTTGCATGGCCTTCACCCCAGTCGGTTTCAAGTTCCCATCTGAGAATCACAAGTACCAAAAAGGCTGCTGATGTAGTTTGTTCAGGGTCAGGCTGTGTGTTGCTGGCTGTAAAAGCATTTCTTACAAATGTAAAGTCTGTAAAACATGTTTACCAAGTCTTCACTGACGGGAAATCTTCACTGACGTGAAAAGGGTTGAGAGAATAACATAGAAACTTTATGACTTTATGGTCGTCATCATCAAAAACATATGTTTTTCGAATTAGTATCTTCTTTCTCGAACTGCATGGGTATGTTGTTAACAGTTTTTGCACCCTTTCAGAACCTGAACATACACAGCATACAATGGTGCTGTGTGAAGGAAGCAGAATTTTAGAACCAAAAAAAAAAAAAAAAAAAAAAAGTACTACAACAGTGAGACAAAAGCACTGTCACCAAGTCATCTAGAAAAACAAACAAACAAAAAACATGATATAATATCAATAAACGAACCACTAAAATATGGTGTGGAAAAAAAAATTCCTTATCAGATAAAGAACTGGACAAATATCTTCCAATAAAAAAACAAATAACTGTAAAATGACACATGCTTAGAAAATAAGAGCTCACAATTTTATTAAAGAAACGCTTTTTAGATTCAGTCCAACAACATTAATTCTCCGATCACATACCTCATTGCACACATTATCCATGTCTACAGGCATACCATCTCTCCCTTTCACACAAAGTCACACACGAAACATAAAAATAACTTCATGTCTATGTAACAGCTTCTTCCCTGCAGAAAGTGCTCTTCATCTGCAGAAAGTGCTCTTCATCTGCAGAAAGTACTCTTCAGTGCTCTTCATCTGCAGAAAGTGCTCTTCATCTGCAGAAAGTGCTCTTCATCTGCAGAAAGTACTCTTCATCTGCAGAAAGGAGACCAGCTGTGCACGAACCTAGATGTCACATTGTCAAAATCGAGAGAACAGACCACATCTCTGGCTATAACACCACTCCTATCTAACAGCTGATGACTGACTCCTCATTCATGCTTGCAGAGCATTTCCTTGCTTCCAGGTATTGCTGATCTTTACAATAATGCTTCGTGTTCTGTGCGCTGCAGCATTTGCTGGGTAAGAGAGTGGCCAATATTCCGACAACAATCTGAAGCCATCAGGAACTACCAGGCAGGCAGCCCTGCACTGTAGATTAATGGTCAACAATGGAACATTTCTGGCAGTTTTCTTTCTCATCTCTTCTTCACTTCGGAATACTTCTAGACACATGCACTTCTCTTCTCAACACAGTGTAAAAAAAAAAAAAAAAAACAAAGAAAGAAAAAAAAAAAAAAAACCCCTTACAAACATTTTCAAAAAAGTAAACACAGTTAGTATTTTTAATCACAAACAGCCCAAGTGGGGACCCATATTTTTATTGGGGGGGGGGGGGGGGGGTGGAGGTAACTGAATTTCAGATTTATGGTTGATCAGATCTGGACCAGCGACTGTTGAGCTCTCAAAGCTGACTGATCAGAACATTCCGCTCATCTGTTACCCTCTCCCCCCCCCCCCCCCCCCCCCCCAACACACACACACACAATCTGCCCCTCCTCCCCAATTTCTTCAGAAAACATTGGCAGATTTTTTTTTTCTTTTCTTAACCTACAAGGCGTGAAAAATCCATTCATCATAATGAGTTAGGCAATGTCTGTAACATTTTACTGCACTGAACTTTTCATACTTTTCATAAAAAGTCTGTACATTAGGAGTTGGAAAATGTCTGTAAGGTATACTGCATTGAACTTTTCGCACTGAAAAGTCCATTCATTATGAGCTGGGCAATGTCTGTAAGGTATACTGCATTGAACTTTTCACACTGAAAAGTCTGTTCATAAGGAGTTAGACAATGTCTGTAAGGTATACTGCATTGAACTTTTCATACTGAAAAGGCTGCTCATTAGGAGTTAGACAATGTCTGTAAGGATTACTGTGTGGAGCATTCATCAGAGTTAAGCAATGTGTGTAAGGTATACTGCATTGAACGTTCATTAGGAGTTAGACAATGTCTGTAAGGTTTATTGCACTGAACTTTTCATGTGCACTCACCACAGCTTAAATGCAATACCTCCAGTGAGGCTTATCCAGAGGTTAACAACCTGATATGCTGGTTTTTAACAGAAAAAAAAAAAGAAAAGAATAATAAAACTATTTAAAAAGCACCCTCTGTTCATTCTCCCTTACACACACACACACACACACACACACACACACACACACATGTGCAGATTGCAAGCACCTGAGGAAGACTTTTACACACTCTTAGGCATCAACCATCATGACCCTGATGAGAATCAGACGCCAAAGACTGTGGCCAAAGGCAGGGAGAGGTGGTCAGTCAGAAGTGAATGAACTCCATGGCCCACAGTATCAGGCGCTACCCTGGAACAAGCCACTGTCGCTCACGATGTTGAGGCTTCAGAGCAGCAGTGGTTCAAACATTGAAACTTTTGAAGATAACCTGCCCTTGCTTCTGACAAACACACTTTTTCACCAATCCACTCTAACAATGCTACCACATTCACTGGCTGAAAATGAGCCTCAGAGATAAAATTCTGTGTCACAAGTTTCAGGTATCTTAAACTCAGGTAAAGCAGGGGCAAATTGTTTCATACATGTATCGTGTTAGGTGAGAACATGTTTATATGTTCAATTGACCTGTAGGCATGCACCTGTTGGTGTATTACCATAGAGAGAAATGGGAGAGAGAGAGAGAGAGAGAGAGAGCAAAATTTTCTGGTGAGATTACAGTTCACAGCTGAAAGGTATGTCCAGCCTCTCTATACACAGTAATGCCAAAGAAGGAAAATCAGGTCAACGTTTGCTCACCCATGCACACTGTGGTCCACAATGCTCTTTGATGGCCTCGTCATCAGAATAAATAATCATGAAACTACACTGGGACATGTTTCCCCCGGGTTGTCGACAGCCCGGCCCTGAGCTAGTGCAGCAGTTTTGGGTGGAGAGGGAGAACTGTGTGTGAGGGCCTAATCAGCTACATGTCCACTCATGAAGTCCAGAGAGTCAGTTTACATTCACCACCCTAACATATCACCAGCAACTTCTTCCCCCAACAACCACACACACATGTGTGTACACACACACACACACACACACACACACACACAAACATGCACACACTCACTCACTCACACTCTCCTCTCACACACACACACACACACACACACACACACACACACACACACAAAAGTAAAAAATGTATGACATTTGTTCCAGGATGATCAAAAAAAAAGTGTGTGTGGCGTCCCCTCTCCAGCCAAGTTCTCCTACAGGACTGGCAGGCCGGCAACGAGGGGCCGTGACACATATCACATACATGCAGAACAAGCATTCGCATAATCTGTTGTTTTCTTTTGTTTTAAAGATGGTGTGAGTGGGAGGTGTGGGGAGGGAGTAGGAACATGGAGGTGGGACCACTGGGACAGGACAGAGTGGATAGTGGGGGCTGAGATGTGGAACAGCCAGTCTGTCACTGGGACAGGACAGAGTGGATAGAGGGGCTGAGATGTGGAACAGCCAGTCTGTCACTGGGACAGGACAGAGTGGATAGAGGGGCTGAGATGTGGAACAGCCAGTCTGTCACTGGGACAGGACAGAGTGGATAGTGGGGGCTGAGATGTGGAACAGCCAGTCTGTCACTGGGACAGGACAGAGTGGATAGCGGGGGCTGAGATGTGGAACAGCCAGTCTGTCACTGGGACAGGACAGAGTGGATAGCGGGGGCTGAGATGTGGAACAGCCAGTCTGTCACTGGGACAGGACAGAGTGGATAGCGGGGGCTGAGATGTGGAACAGCCAGTCTGTCACTGGGACAGGACAGAGTGGATAGCGGGGGCTGAGATGTGGAACAGCCAGTCTGTCACTGGGACAGGACAGAGTGGATAGTGGGGGCTGAGATGTGGAACAGCCAGTCTGTCACTGGGACAGGACAGAGTGGGTAGTGGGGGCTGAGATGTGGAACAGCCAGTCTGTCACTGGGACAGGACAGAGTGGGTAGTGGGGGCTGAGATGTGGAACAGCCAGTCTGTCACTGGGGACAGGACAGAGTGGATAGTGGGGGCTGAGATGTGGAACAGCCAGTCTGTCACTGGGACAGGACAGAGTGGGTAGTGGGGGCTGAGATGTGGAACAGCCAGTCTGTCACTGGGACAGGGACAGAGTGGGTAGTGGGGGCTGAGATGTGGAACAGCCAGTCTGTCACTGGGACAGGACAGAGTGGGTAGTGGGGGCTGAGATGTGGAACAGCCAGTCTGTCACTGGGACAGGACAGAGTGGGTAGTGGGGCTGAGATGTGGAACAGCCAGTCTGTCACTGGGACAGGACAGAGTGGATAGAGGGGCTGAGATGTGGAACAGCAGTCTGTCACTGGGACAGGACAGAGTGGGTAGTGGGGGCTGAGATGTGGAACAGCCAGTCTGTCACTGGGACAGGACAGAGTGGATAGTGGGGGCTGAGATGTGGAACAGCCAGTCTGTCACTGGGACAGGACAGAGTGGATAGTGGGGGCTGAGATGTGGAACAGCCAGTCTGTCACTGGGACAGGACAGAGTGGATAGTGGGGGCTGAGATGTGGAACAGCCAGTCTGTCACTGGGACAGGACAGAGTGGATAGTGGGGGCTGAGATGTGGAACAGCCAGTCTGTCACTGGGACAGGACAGAGTGGATAGTGGGGGCTGAGATGTGGAACAGCCAGTCTGTCACTGGGACAGGACAGAGTGGATAGTGGGGGCTGAGATGTGGAACAGCCAGTCTGTCACTGGGACAGGACAGAGTGGATAGTGGGGGCTGAGATGTGGAACAGCCAGTCTGTCACTGGGACAGGACAGAGTGGATAGTGGGGGCTGAGATGTGGAACAGCCAGTCTGTCACTGGGACAGGACAGAGTGGATAGAGGGGGCTGAGATGTGGAACAGCCAGTCTGTCACTGGGACAGGACAGAGTGGATAGAGGGGGCTGAGATGTGGAACAGCCAGTCTGTCACTGGGACAGGACAGAGTGGATAGTGGGGGCTGAGATGTGGAACAGCCAGTCTGTCACTGGGACAGGACAGAGTGGATAGTGGGGGCTGAGATGTGGAACAGCCAGTCTGTCACTGGGATAGGACAGAGTGGATAGTGGGGGCTGAGATGTGGAACAGCCAGTCTGTCACTGGGATAGGACAGAGTGGATAGTGGGCGCTGAGATGTGGAACAGCCAGTCTGTCACTGGGACAGGACAGAGTGGATAGAGGGGGCTGAGATGTGGAACAGCCAGTCTGTCACTGGGACAGGACAGAGTGGATAGTGGGGGCTGAGATGTGGAACAGCCAGTCTGTCACTGGGACAGGACAGAGTGGATAGTGGGGGCTGAGATGTGGAACAGCCAGTCTGTCACTGGGACAGGACAGAGTGGATAGTGGGGGCTGAGATGTGGAACAGCCAGTCTGTCACTGGGACAGGACAGAGTGGATAGTGGGGGCTGAGATGTGGAACAGCCAGTCTGTCACTGGGATAGGACAGAGTGGATAGTGGGGGCTGAGATGTGGAACAGCCAGTCTGTCACTGGATAGGACAGAGTGGGTAGTGGGGCTGAGATGTGGAACAGCCAGTCTGTCACTGGGACAGGACAGAGTGGATAGTGGGGGCTGAGATGTGGAACAGCCAGTCTGTCACTGGGACAGGACAGAGTGGATAGTGGGGGCTGAGATGTGGAACAGCCAGTCTGTCACTGGGACAGGACAGAGTGGGTAGTGGGGGCTGAGATGTGGAACAGCCAGTCTGTCACTGGGACAGGACAGAGTGGATAGTGGGGGCTGAGATGTGGAACAGCCAGTCTGTCACTGGGACAGGACAGAGTGGATAGTGGGGCTGAGATGTGGAACAGCCAGTCTGTCACTGGGACAGGACAGAGTGGATAGAGGGGCTGAAATGTGGAACAGCCAGTCTGTCACTGGGACAGGACAGAGTGGATAGTGGGGGCTGAGATGTGGAACAGCCAGTCTGTCACTGGGACAGGACAGAGTGGATAGAGGGGCTGAAATGTGGAACACCAGTCTGTCACTGGGACAGGACAGAGTGGATAGTGGGGGCTGAGATGTGGAACAGCCAGTCTGTCACTGGGACAGGACAGAGTGGATAGTGGGGCTGAGATGTGGAACAGCCAGTCTGTCACTGGGACAGGACAGAGTGGATAGAGGGGCTGAGATGTGGAACAGCCAGTCTGTCACTGTGATAGGACACAGAGTGGGTAGTGGGGCTGAGATGTGGAACAGCCAGTCTGTCACTGTGATAGGACAGAGTGGGTAGTGGGGCTGAGATGTGGAACAGCCAGTCTGTCACTGTGATAGGACAGAGTGGGTAGTGGGGGCTGAGATGTGGAACAGCCAGTCTGTCACTGTGATAGGACAGAGTGGGTAGTGGGGCTGAGATGTGGAACAGCCAGTCTGTCACTGTGATAGGACAGAGTGGATAGTGGGGGCTGAGATGTGGAACAGCCAGTCTGTCACTGTGATAGGACAGAGTGGGTAGTGGGGGCTGAGATGTGGAACAGCCAGTCTGTCACTGGGACAGGACAGAGTGGGTAGTGGGGGCTGAGATGTGGAACAGCCAGTCTGTCACTAGGAGAGGACAGAGTGGGTAGTGGGGGCTGAGATGTGGAACAGCCAGTCTGTCACTGGGACAGGACAGAGTGGGTAGTGGGGGCTGAGATGTGGAACAGCCAGTCTGTCACTGGGACAGGACAGAGTGGGTAGTGGGGCTGAGATGTGGAACAGCCAGTCTGTCACTGGGACAGGACAGAGTGGGTAGTGGGGGCTGAGATGTGGAACAGCCAGTCTGTCACTGGGACAGGACAGAGTGGATAGTGGGGGCTGAGATGTGGAACAGCCAGTCTGTCACTGGGACAGGACAGAGTGGGTAGTGGGGGCTGAGATGTGGAACAGCCAGTCTGTCACTGGGACAGGACAGAGTGGATAGAGGGGCTGAGATGTGGAACAGCCAGTCTGTCACTGGGACAGGACAGAGTGGGTAGTGGGGGCTGAGATGTGGAACAGCCAGTCTGTCACTGGGACAGGACAGAGTGGATAGTGGGGGCTGAGATGTGGAACAGCCAGTCTGTCACTGGGACAGGACAGAGTGGATAGTGGGGGCTGAGATGTGGAACAGCCAGTCTGTCACTGGGACAGGACAGAGTGGATAGTGGGGGCTGAGATGTGGAACAGCCAGTCTGTCACTGGGACAGGACAGAGTGGATAGTGGGGGCTGAGATGTGGGAACAGCCAGTCTGTCACTGTGATAGGACAGAGTGGATAGTGGGGGCTGAGATGTGGAACAGCCAGTCTGTCACTGTGATAGGACAGAGTGGATAGTGGGGGCTGAGATGTGGAACAGCCAGTCTGTCACTGTGATAGGACAGAGTGGATAGTGGGGGCTGAGATGTGGAACAGCCAGTCTGTCACTGGGACAGGACAGAGTGGATAGAGGGGGCTGAGATGTGGAACAGCCAGTCTGTCACTGGGACAGGACAGAGTGGATAGTGGGGGCTGAGATGTGGAACAGCCAGTCTGTCACTGGGACAGGACAGAGTGGATAGTGGGGGCTGAGATGTGGAACAGCCAGTCTGTCACTGGGACAGGACAGAGTGGATAGTGGGGGCTGAGATGTGGAACAGCCAGTCTGTCACTGGGAAAGGACAGAGTGGATAGTGGGGGCTGAGATGTGGAACAGCCAGTCTGTCACTGGGATAGGACAGAGTGGGTAGTGGGGCTGAGATGTGGAACAGCCAGTCTGTCACTGGGACAGGACAGAGTGGGTAGTGAGGCTGAGATGTGGAACAGCCAGTCTGTCACTGGGACAGGACAGAGTGGATAGTGGGGGCTGAGATGTGGAACAGCCAGTCTGTCACTGGGACAGGACAGAGTGGATAGTGGGGGCTGAGATGTGGAACAGCCAGTCTGTCACTGGGACAGGACAGAGTGGGTAGTGGGGGCTGAATGTGGAACAGCCAGTCTGTCACTGGGACAGGACAGAGTGGATAGTGGGGGCTGAGATGTGGAACAGCCAGTCTGTCACTGGGACAGGACAGAGTGGATAGTGGGGCTGAGATGTGGAACAGCCAGTCTGTCACTGGGACAGGACAGAGTGGATAGAGGGGCTGAAATGTGGAACAGCCAGTCTGTCACTGGGACAGGACAGAGTGGGATAGTGGGGGCTGAGATGTGGAACAGCCAGTCTGTCACTGGGACAGGACAGAGTGGATAGAGGGGCTGAAATGTGGAACAGCCAGTCTGTCACTGGGACAGGACAGAGTGGATAGTGGGGGCTGAGATGTGGAACAGCCAGTCTGTCACTGGGACAGGACAGAGTGGATAGTGGGGCTGAGATGTGGAACAGCCAGTCTGTCACTGGGACAGGACAGAGTGGATAGTGGGGCTGAGATGTGGAACAGCCAGTCTGTCACTGTGATAGGACAGAGTGGGTAGTGGGGCTGAGATGTGGAACAGCCAGTCTGTCACTGTGATAGGACAGAGTGGGGTAGTGGGGCTGAGATGTGGAACAGCCAGTCTGTCACTGTGATAGGACAGAGTGGATAGTGGGGGCTGAGATGTGGAACAGCCAGTCTGTCACTGTGATAGGACAGAGTGGGTAGTGGGGCTGAGATGTGGAACAGCCAGTCTGTCACTGTGATAGGACAGAGTGGATAGTGTGGGGCTGAGATGTGGAACAGCCAGTCTGTCACTGTGATAGGACAGAAAGGGTAGTGGGGGCTGAGATGTGGAACAGCCAGTCTGTCACTGTGATAGGACAGAAAGGGTAGTGGGGGCTGAGATGTGGAACAGCCAGTCTGTCACTGTGATAGGACAGAGTGGGTAGTGGGGGCTGAGATGTGGAACAGCCAGTCTGTCACTGGGATAGGACAGAGTGGGTAGTGGGGGCTGAGATGTGGAACAGCCAGTCTGTCACTGTGATAGGACAGAGTGGGTAGTGGGGCTGAGATGTGGAACAGCCAGTCTGTCACTGGGACAGGACAGAGTGGATAGTGGGGGCTGAGATGTGGAACAGCCAGTCTGTCACTGGGACAGGACAGAGTGGATAGAACAGCCAGTCTGGGGGCTGAGATGTGGAACAGCCAGATGTCTGTCACTGGGACAGGACAGAGTGGGTAGTGGGGGCTGAGATGTGGAACAGCCAGTCTGTCACTGGGACAGGACAGAGTGGATAGTGGGGGCTAAGATGTGGAACAGCCAGTCTGTCACTGGGACAGGACAGAGTGGATAGTGGGGGCTGAGATGTGGAACAGCCAGTCTGTCACTGGGACAGGACAGAGTGGATAGTGGGGCTGAGATGTGGAACAGCCAGTCTGTCACTGGGACAGGACAGAGTGGATAGAGGGGCTGAGATGTGGAACAGCCAGTCTGTCACTGGGACAGGACAGAGTGGATAGAGGGGCTGAGATGTGGAACAGCCAGTCTGTCACTGGGATAGGACAGAGTGGATAGTGGGGGCTGAGATGTGGAACAGCCAGTCTGTCACTGGGACAGGACAGAGTGGATAGTGGGGGCTGAGATGTGGAACAGCCAGTCTGTCACTGGGACAGGACAGAGTGGATAGTGGGGACTGAGATGTGGAACAGCCAGTCTGTCACTGTGATAGGACAGAGTGGGTAGTAGGGGGGGCTGAGATGTGGAACAGCCAGTCTGTCACTGGGACAGGACAGAGTGGATAGTGGGGGCTGAGATGTGGAACAGCCAGTCTGTCACTGGGGACAGGACAGAGTGGATAGTGGGGGCTGAGATGTGGAACAGCCAGTCTGTCACTGTGATAGGACAGAGTGGGTAGTGGGGCTGAGATGTGGAACAGCCAGTCTGTCACTGTGATAGGACAGAGTGGATAGAGGGGCTGAGATGTGGAACAGCCAGTCTGTCACTGGGACAGGACAGAGTGGAGTGGATAGCGGGGACTGAGATGTGGAACAGCCAGTCTGTCACTGTGATAGGACAGAGTGGGTAGTGGGGGCTGAGATGTGGAACAGCCAGTCTGTCACTGGGACAGGACAGAGTGGGTAGTGGGGGCTGAGATGTGGAACAGCCAGTCTGTCACTGGGACAGGACAGAGTGGATAGTGGGGGCTGAGATGTGGAACAACAGCCAGTCTGTCACTGTGATAGGACAGAGTGGATAGTGGGGGCTGAGATGTGGAACAGCCAGTCTGTCACTGGGACAGGACAGAGTGGGGTAGTGGGGGCTGAGATGTGGAACAGCCAGTCTGTCACTGGGACAGGACAGAGTGGATAGAGGGGCTGAGATGTGGAACAGCCAGTCTGTCACTGGGACAGGACAGAGTGGATAGTGGGGGCTGAGATGTGGAACAGCCAGTCTGTCACTGGGACAGGACAGAGTGGATAGTGGGGGCTGAGATGTGGAACAGCCAGTCTGTCACTGGGACAGGACAGAGTGGGTAGTGGGGGCTGAGATGTGGAACAGCCAGTCTGTCACTGTGATAGGACAGAGTGGGTAGTGGGGGCTGAGATGTGGAACAGCCAGTCTGTCACTGTGATAGGACAGAGTGGATAGTGGGGGCTGAGATGTGGAACAGCCAGTCTGTCACTGGGACAGGACAGAGTGGGTAGTGGGGGCTGAGATGTGGAACAGCCAGTCTGTCACTGGGACAGGACAGAGTGGGTAGTGGGGGCTGAGATGTCCAAACAGCCAGTCTGTCACTGTGAAGGTGAGGACAGAGTGGGTAGTGGGGACTGAGATGTGGAACAGCCAGTCTGTCACTGTGATAGGACAGAGTGGATAGTGGGGGCTGAGATGTGGAACAGCCAGTCTGTCACTGTGATAGGACAGAGTGGATAGAGGGGGGCTGAGATGTGGAACAGCCAGTCTGTCACTGTGATAGGACAGAGTGGATATAGAGGGGCTGAGATGTGGAACAGCCAGTCTGTCACTGTGATAGGACAGAGTGGATAGAGGGGGCTGAGATGTGGACACACACAGTCTGTCACTGTGATAGGACAGAGTGGATAGAGGGGGCTGAGATGTGGAACAGCCAGTCTGTCACTGTGATAGGACAGAGTGGATAGAGGGGGCTGAGATGTGGAACAGCCAGTCTGTCACTGTGATAGGACAGAGTGGATAGAGGGGCTGAGATGTGGAACAGCCAGTCTGTCACTGTGATAAGACAGAGTGGATAGAGGGGGCTGAGATGTGGAACAGCCAGTCTGTCATTGGGAGAGGACAGAATGGATAGAGGGGCTGAGATGTGGAACAGCCAGTCTGTCACTGTGATAGGAACAGAGTGGATAGTGGGGGCTGAGATGTGGAACAGCCAGTCTGTCACTGGGACAGGACAGAGTGGCTAGAGGGGCTGAGATGTGGAACAGCCAGTCTGTCACTGTGATAGGACAGAGTGGATAGAGGGGCTGAGATGTGGAACAGCCAGTCTGTCACTGTGATAAGACAGAGTGGATAGAGGGGGCTGAGAAGTGGAACAGCAGTCTGTCACTGTGATAAGACAGAGTGGATAGAGGGGCTGAGATGTGGAACAGCCAGTCTGTCATTGGGAGAGGACAGAATGGATAGAGGGGCTGAGATGTGGAACAGCCAGTCTGTCACTGGGACAGGACAGAGTGGATAGCGGGGACTGAGATGTGGAACAGCCAGTCTGTCACTGTGATAGGACAGAGTGGATAGTGGAAGGGGGGCTGAGATGTGGAACAGCCAGTCTGTCACTGGGACAGGACAGAGTGGATAGAGGGCTGAGATGTGGAACAGCCAGTCTGTCACTGTGATAGGACAGAGTACTATAGGGGCTGAAATGTGGAACAGCCAGTCTGTCACTGTGATAGGACAGAGTGGATAGTGGGGGCTGAGATGTGGAACAGCCAGTCTGTCACTGGGACAGGACAGAGAGGATAGCGGGGCTGAGATCTGACAGATGACCAGTGAGTCTCGAATCGGGATATCAGACTTGTCGAAATAGGGGAGGGTGGTGGTCAGGGGGGTCAGAAGAGGGGGAGGGGGGGTCAGGGGAAAGTGGTGGGAAGGGGGGTGGGTGCCACCTTTTGAATGATGATGTTTCTAGGAACTGACGAAGCCTCTCCTATCTTCACTCACACATCTATTGTTCATCTGCTGAGCTGAAGCGACAGGAGCAGTCCTTTCATCAGCAGGGAGTTGCAGCACAGTTGAGCAATGCTTAAGGTCACAGACTAGGTGTCAGCTTACAGACTATCCCTCATTACCAATCCCCCAGCAGATTATCTGCTGTGCACACTATAGTTTCCCATCTGTAAAACAAAGTCAATAAGGGAAAAAGTCCATAAATAAAGTAATCCTCACATTTAAAAAAAAGTATATATAAACAACTACATGAGTAATAAATTAATTCAAGAAAGCAAAATATATTTCATTCACTTAAAAAAAAAAAACAACAACAAACAAAAAAAAACTTCCCTTTGCACTGCTGAAAATCATGTCATGAATCTGAGAACAATGCAACCATCATGTTTATAAAGTGACAAAAAAAAAAAGTCTAAAAATAAACCTGGCGCTTTACGGATGTCAAATATATGCCAGACTAGGGAAATGCCGGCATCAGGGCATACGAACAACACAGACACCAGCATCGCAGCGAGGAATGGTCATACTGTCATCAGAACGTCCCAAATGTCTCGCAAGGGGTCATACACTTCCACCGTGTTCAGCAGGGTGTTGCCATCGTACCTGCCCAGCAAAGGAGGTCACAGAGAGTTACAGACATCAGCAAGGTGTTGCCATCGTACCTGCCCAGCAAAGGAGGTCACAGAGAGTTACAGACATCAGCAAGGTGGTTGCCATCATACCTCCCCAGCAAAGGAGGTCACAGAGAGCTACAGACATCAGCAAAAACACACAGCCGGGCCTGCTGGAAAGGGACACTCAGAACACGCCTCAGAACAGTCTGCGACAGTTTTGTTAAAGGGACTACCAACATTTCAAACACACAGCAGTTTACACAGTCAGACTGAGAAGATGACCCACACCTTGAAGACATAACTGAACAGTCTTTCCAACTGGGAAGACCACACAGACTTCAAATACACAACACTACCTTCTTGGAAGGTGACATTCTTTTAAAAAAAATCACAACGCAGTACAAACTGTCCAAATGGGAAGATGAGACCCACTTCAAACACACAGCAGTACTATAAAAAGATGACACATAACTCAAGCATACAGCAGTACACACTTGGGAGGGTGACACACCTCCAAGGTGACACACACACACACCTCCAACACACAGCAGTACTATTGGAAGGTGACACACACACCTCCAACACACAGCAGTACTATTGGGAGGTGACACACACCTCCAACACACAGCAGTACTATTGGGAAGGTGACACACACACCTCCAACACACAGCAGTGCTATTGGGAAGGTGACACACACACACCTCCAACACACAGCAGTACTATTGGGAAGGTGACACACACACCTCCAACACACAGCAGTACTATTGGGAAGGTGACACACACACCTCCAACACACAGCAGTACTACTGGGAAGGTGACACACACACCTCCAACACACAGCAGTACTACTGAGAAGGTGACACACTGCACATGCGCGTGTGTGCACACCAGCAGATGTATGTGTGTGTGCATGTGCAAGTATGCATGTGTGCCTTTATGTATCTTTATGTGAGAGAGAGGACAAAGAAAGTGAGAGGGAAGAGAAAGATAGTTTGCCAAAGCATACTGATAATGCTGGATTATCACCTGATCTCTAACACACACACACACACACACACACACACACACACAAACACACACACACACACACACACATGCACACACACATACACATACACACACACACACATGCACACACACAAACACACATACACACACACATACACACAGGCACTCATACCAGCACACTCACTTCCTGCTACTATCACTCATTTAACCTTCTGCATAGTCACCAGACACACACACACACACACACACACACACACACACACACACGCACACACTCCACCATCACATACCTTCATACACACACACACAAACATTACAACTTTCTGTTGTCGCTCCCCTTTCTTGCCCTTCAAATCTCTGCCATGCCAGAAATTAATTCACATGCGGATGGAAACCCCACCCCCTCTACCATCATGCAGCTCTTTGAAACAACAACCAGACCAAGAGAGAATAATCAGTTGTTGTCTTCAACTCTGAAACCTAACAACCAGCACAAGAGAGAATAATCAGTTGTTGTCGTCCAACTCTTTGAAACCTAAACACCAGCACAAGAAAGAATACTCGGTTGTTGTCTTCCAACTCTTTGAAACCTAACAACCAGCACAAGAGATAATACTCGGTTGTTGTCTTCAACTCTTTGAAACCTAACAACCAGCACAAGAAAGAATACTCGGTTGTTGTCTTCCAACTCTTTGAAACCTAACAACCAGCACAAGAGATAATACTCGGTTGTTGTCTTCAACTCTTTGAAACCTAACAACCAGCACAAGAGATAATACTCACTTGTTGTCTTCAACTCTTTGAAACCTAACAACCAGCACAAGAGATAATACTCGGTTGTTGTCTTCAACTCTTTGAAACCTGACAACCAGCGCAAGAGATAATACTCGGTTGTTGTCTTCCAACTCTTTGAAACCTAACAACCAGCACAAGAGATAATACTCGGTTGTTGTCTTCAACTCTTTGAAACCTAACAACCAGCACAAGAGATAATACTCGCTTGGTTGTCTTCAATTCGTTGAAACCTAACAACCAGCACAAGAGGATAATACTCGGTTGTTGTCTTCAACTCTTTGAAACCTAACAACCAGCACAAGAGATAATACTCAATTGGTTGTCTTCAACTCGTTGAAACCTAACAACCAGCACAAGAGATATATACTCGGTTGTTGTCTTCAACTCAGATTTTCCCTCATCAAAGCACGCATGATCTTTTCATACAATAACAGGAAACACAGAATTAATGGTCGGCTGACTAAAGGAAAAAAACCCTACAAAACAGGCCGTTCAAAACAGTGGAAACAAAGGATGAACAGTCATCTCTTCCATCTTGGTGCAACCTGTGGCCTGGTGAAAGACTGAAAATTATGGAATGGAGAGAGAAGAGAGACGAGGTTGGAGGAGAGAGAGAGAGTACAGATGAAAATGATAAAGAAGTTAAAAACAAAAGGGAAAGAAATAATGGTATAATAATCATATGATAACACTAACAATTGTAATGATAATGCTCATAACATGATTACTACTACTACTTCTAACGGTGGCGAAGGTGACAGACTAAAATCATGGAATGGAAGGAGAAGAGGGAGAGAGTATGGAGGAGAGAGGGCACAGGTTAAAATGACAACAACAGTTTAAACAAAAAGGGAGAAAAATAATGGTATAGTTATCATATGATAATACTAACAGTAAATGATAATAATAACAAGGACATTTTCTACAGCGCCCATCCTAACAACGTAGGCTAGAGGGCGCTTTAGAAGTTCTTACAATTCAACATCTAAAAATATATATAGGACGCATACACACCCACAAACTCACTAGCACGCGCGCATGCACACACACACACACACACACACACACACACACACACACACACACACACACACACACACACTTCTGCGTTCATGAGTTATTCACACACACACACACACACACACACACACACACACACACACACACACACACACATACACACAAACGCACATGTACATGCATGCGCATGCACACATGCATGCACACATGCACACACGTACGGACGCACACAGCACACGCTGGTGTGTGCGCACACAAACACACACACACACACACACACACACACACACACAGGGACATAATGTTGCATACATAAACACACTATAGAACACGGTGAACAGCTCATTCGTACACAAGCAAAGTGTGCAAGTGACATGTAGTAATTTAGTAATCTTTCAGGAGATATTCTGCGACTGGTGTCTGAACAGATACGTTTTAAGTGCAGACTTGAAAGTCAGGAAGGAAGGGGCATGATGTAGATAGAAAGGTAGTGACTCCAGAGTATTGCCGCAGAAATGATGAGAAGAATGCTCCAAAACCGTGCTGCTTTTGGTTCTATGAGGGAATTCGAAAAATTTGGCCTCAGAGTAAGAACAGAGGGGATGTATAGTGGCTTATCTCCACAGCTGTGGAACAACACCATACATCAGGATTCCCACAAAAGAACATTAACGAAGTGGGGAGCTAACTCTTCCCTTTAACATTCAAGCTGACAGAAGTAATCTTCCTTAGCAGGTTCACAAGATCGCACCCTGAGTGATTGAAATCACATTTTGGTTTGTTTTCCGGGGGGGGAGAGGGGTGTCCTAATGTTTGAACAGGTAAGTGTATCATAAAACCACTTTTAGTGGTAAACTTCCTTTTCTTCTTCATACCTACCTGTCCAGAAAAATGTTCTGAATATCACAAAGGATGGTGGGAATTCTCACCTGAGAAACTAGTCCAGTCCTCAGACTCACACATGCACAAGGCTGACCATAACTCCATCTTAGAGCTAGGCAAACAGCCAAACTGACCCTTGGTCTCGACTGCCTCCTGGTGATTAAAGAATAACCCTCGCTCACCATCATGGCTCCGAAATTCAAGAGCCATATAGAAAAAAATACAATAAACCCAGGATGAGGAAAAGGAGAAGACCGAGTGCACCAGACCTTCCATCCGCAGGTAAGCAAATGCTGCCTAACTGGCCAAGGTTGCACGTAAGTGGGTGCACTGGCCACACCAACACTATGGGCATTAATCAGGCCAAAAGAAGCACGCCATCAGACGTGGTGATAAAGGCGACAATAACATGAAAGGTATACCTGGAACACCAAATAAACATGGTAAAGGGCCAGAAAATATGTCATCAAGCAAAGGGACGTGCCACTGATTGCCCCACACTTAGCAGCTTCAAAGTATAAACAAGAATTTTCCGTCTGACATAGAGCCCTGGGACAAAATCATAAAAAAATATGACAAGGGTGTATCATGAATACTGTGCTTCCTGTGGTGTAAAGGCACCATGATCCAAAAGCAATGTGAGTCGAAGAAGGAGGGTGTGTCACAACACTCTAACAACTGGGAGGCGACAGAGCCATTTAACAAATGGTCATAGACCATCTTCAGACTGAAGACATCACATGAAAGACAAATAAATACATACAGATACTGATACATTTTAACATTTACATGAACAGACTAATACATTGACGGTTTCTAATCTAGTGAGGGGAGGGGTTGTTTTTTTTTTTCTATTGTAAATCTTCAGTACATCATCAAAGAGAGTTTTTATTTGTGAAAAAAAGAAGAGCAGCAGTAAAAAAAAAAACCGTTTTCCTTACCCTGCACATGAAAGCCTGAGGGTTTGCCACCACCACTCAA
Organism: Conus betulinus; assembly: GCA_016801955.1. NCBI lineage: Eukaryota > Metazoa > Mollusca > Gastropoda > Neogastropoda > Conidae > Conus > Conus betulinus. The sequence continues at coordinate 88,569 of JADBJO010005426.1, forward strand.
ACATCAGGTAGCCAGAGACAGGGTCCCTGGTGGCGTGAGTCCACAGAGTGCACCATGGAACACTCACAACATGGCACCAGGCATATCAAACATCAGTGTGACCACAGCACAGAGGTCCCATGATGGCGTGAGTCCACATGAGTGCATACCATGGAAGTGTGTGTGACCACAGCACTCAAACATCAGGTAGCCACTCAGACAGGGTCCCCTATCATGTGAGTGTGTGAGACCACAGCACAGAGAGTGCACCATGAAACACTCACAACATGGCTCCAGGCCAACAGTGTGTGTGACCACAGCAAGACAGTGCACCATGGAACACTCACAACATGGCTCCAGGGTCCCTGATGTGTGTGACCACAGTCCACAGAGTGTGCACCATGAAACACTCACAACATGGCTCCAGGCATAACATGTGAGTGTGTGTGACCACAGCACAGAGAGTGCACCATGAAACACTCACAACATGGCTCCAGGCATATCATGTGAGTGTGTGTGTGACCACAGCACAGAGAAGTGCACCATGAAACACTCACAACATGGCTCCAGGCACAACGTGAGTGTCTTTGACCACAGTACTCAACCCAAGTTTTCCCCAATTCAACTAGGCAGATAGTAAACATTTCTCTCCCTTGTTACAAGTTTCAGTCATATTTTTAGATCTTTACTCACTTATCAGTTTCATTCCATTCCATCTACTTTTAATTGACGACGACGACGACGATGAGGATGATGATGATGATGATGATGATGATGATGATGATGATGATGATGATGATGATGACTTCATTTAAACTATTACAGAGCTGCCAACCTCTGAAGAGACTTGAGAGCAACACTTTCAAAAATTTAGAGGAATTTCCAACTGTTGAGGAGAATACATCGCTATCACACCCAAAACAAAACAATAACGTTCCAGACACTTTTTTGTTTCCTTTTGTCAAGTGTTTTCAAGGAATCACCATCTCTGCCAATGCACTGCTGCTTTTATATTTTGAAACACTAAGCTTCATCTTATGACTTGGCTCATTTTTGCATTTCAAAATCATCAGTGCCTCTGTAGTGTCTTGACCCAAGGAGTGACAAAAATCTGTAACGTTCTTCCTGACATGGCTAGACGCTTTCACTGGCTGAATTGCTGACTGGGATCAGCAACACTCCCATCATGACAGCAGACAGCAACCTGAATCTGCACTTCTGTTCTGATTTGTCTTTCTTCTTCTTTTCAGCCTCAGGATTAATCGGTCCAGCAGCTCATTTTAACATGACGGCAGTGGAAGAAGCTGAACTGGAAGTAAGTTTTGAAACAACTCTTTGGCTATATGTATGGCAGATGTGCAAACCCTGCGAAAAAACTAACATTCTTTTTTTTTTTCATTACCATTTTCATTATTCACAACTTGTAATGATACCATGCTCTTTTGTATTTTATCGTAGATTTCATATGACAATCTATCCCGTCTTCATTATCACTATAATCACTATTTTCAGTCTTATTTACATTATTAACATCATCAATAGTAGTACTAGTATTATATATCTGATTATAGATTTCTGAAATTTCATCTTCTGTCTTTCCCATTTTCTATATCATCGTTTGCTGTTGTTGCTATCATCATCATTGTAATTGTAATTATTATCATTATTACTATTGTTGTCACTTGTAACATTTATAACTATTTTTCTCTTTCTCTCTTTTTTTCCTTCTGTCATCATTATTATGATTATTGTTACAGTCATTAGTACCATTATCATTATGATAACTGTTATCATTATCATTATGATCATCATACAATTATAATACATCATTTTACCCTTTTTAAAAAAAAATTATTATCATAATTTTAATGTGTACACTTTTCCTCCTTTCTTCTCTTTCCCTTTCATGATTTTAGTCTTTCAACCATGCCACATTATTATCATTTTTTTTTTTTTATTACTATCATAAAATTATAACAACATTGTTTTGCCCTCTCTTTTTTCTTTATTATTATTATGTGTTTAACCTGTACCCTGTCCACTCTAGCCTCTTCTGATCTTTACTCTTTCCATTCCATAATTTCCAATTTTCATCCACACCACAGTTTTTGCAATGAAATTGAGGGATATGTGACTACTGGTTTGTCCTTTGTGTCCACTGTTTTGAATGGTGTTTGTTTTGTAATTTGTTCCTTCATCTGGCAGTTTAGTAATTCCATTTCTGGTTTTTTTTAGGTTTCAATGTCTGCCTGCAATAATTCTCCTTTGAAACCTTTTCAACACTATCAACACTCACACTCAGGTTACTGTCCAATTTTCTGATCATGCCAGATTTTCTCTGCGTGAAAGTGGTTGCTTTCCACTGGGAGAATGCATTGCCAAAGTATAGTGTCTCCCACTTTTCCCCCTTGTTTTGTTCTGTCTATATGCTTATGTCTTTTGTTACCCTATCTAAGGGGATTTGGCTGTACAATTTAGCTGAAGATGAAACTATTTTTTTTTTTTTTTTTTTTTTGGGGGGGGGGGGGGATCTCCTGCTCAACGTCCCTCAGAGGCATTACATCCACCTTATAAATAATTCCTGCTTCCATATAAAACAAAACCATAACCAGGGTTGTGCTGAAACAGGTCAAGCACCAGTCCACAGGGAGCAATCAACATCAACTCATCTATAGACAACTCACCAGAGGAGACTCTGCACTGCTGTCAAGTCACTTTGCTGCCTGTTCTGATTGAACCAAGGCAAAACTGTTGACTTCATCCCCTCTGCATTAAAACAGTTCTGTCACAAAGCTGATGTATGTGAGCATTCCCTCTGCATGACGACTGCTCTGTCACAAAGCTGATGTATGTGAGCATTCCCTCTGCATGACGACTGTTCTGTCACAAAGCTGATGTATGTGAGCATTCCCCTCTGCATGACGACTGCTCTGTCACAAAGCTGATGTATGTGAGCATTCCCCTCTGCATGACGACGACTGTTCTGTCACAAAGCTGATGTATGTGAGCATTCCCCTCTGCATGACGACTGTTCTGTCACAAAGCTGATGTATGTGAGCATTCCCCTCTGCATGACGACTATTCTGTCACAAAGCTGATGTATGTGAGCATTCCCCTCTGCATGACGACTATTCTGTCACAAAGCTGATGTATGTGAGCATTCCCCTCTGCATGACGACTATTCTGTCACAAAGCTGATGTATGTGAGCATTCCCCTCTGCATGACGACTGTTCTGTCACAAAGCTGATGTATGTGAGCATTCCCCTCTGCATGACGACGACTGTTCTGTCACAAAGCTGATGTATGTGAGCATTCCCCTCTGCATGCATGACGACTGTTCTGTCACAAAGCTGATGTATGTGAGCATTCCCCTCTGCATGACGACTATTCTGTCACAAAGCTGATGTATGTGAGCATTCCCCTCTGCATGACGACTGTTCTGTCACAAAGCTGATGTATGTGAGCATTCCCTCTGCATGACGACTGTTCTGTCACAAAGCTGATGTATGTGAGCATTCCCTCCAGAGTACTCATCACATCCATCCACTGACAGTCTCCATGAACTTGCTAATAACCATCCTCTGACAAACCATTTGACAAACCACAAAGTACAACCATCCTCTGACAAACCATTTGACAAACCACAAAGTACAACCATCCTCTGACAAACCACCACAGGATAACCATCCCCTGACAAACCACCACAGAGTAACCATATCCTGACACAAACCACCACAGGATAACCATCCTCTGACAAACCACCACAGGATAACCATCCTCTGACAAACCACCACAGGATAACCATCCTCTGACAAACCACCAGAGGATACCACCCTCTGACAAACCACCACAGGATAACCATCCCCTGACAAACCACCACAGGATAACCATCCTCTGACAAACCATCACAGGATAACCATCCTCTGACAAACCATCACAGGATAACCATCCTCTGACAAACCACCACAGGATAACCATCCTCTGACAAACCATCACAGGATAACCATCCTCTCTGACAAACCACCACAGGATAACCATCCTCTGACAAACCACCACAGGATAACCATCCCCTGACAAACCACCACAGGCACTGACATGGAGAGGTCACAACAAAAGTTGGGCACCAAGAGTCACAAAAACAGACACTTCTTTTGTTTGTCAGGTTTTTTGTTTCATTTCTCAAATAACAGTCCGTGAGAATGAGCGTTCCCTTCCCGTCAGAGACTACAGGACAGGGCTGTGCTGTGTGTGTGTTCTTTCAGTATACATCCTACCATCAACCAGCCCCACTAGAGATGCAGACTGCCGCAGTGGCAGTAAGGAAAGCTGAGCCAAACTCTCACATACGTGTCTGTTCATCAATAGGATGAAATTTGACCGCTTGGCTCCAGCCTTCCCAACAGAGCTGATGGCACACTCCGTTTGGGTCAAGCCAGCCAGGGTAGGGAACTCCACAAAGAAAGGCCTGTGACAGTCGCTGACTCCTGCACCACAACAGCTGGAACAACACGTTTTTTCAAGTGGGTTCTCTCCCCTGCCTTAACAGCATGCCATCAACATACAACTCCTTTTTTCAAGTGGGTTCTCTCCCCTGCCTTAACAGCATGCCATCAACATACAACTCCTTTTTTCAAGTGGGTTCTCTCCCCTGCCTAACAGCATGCCATCAACATACAACTCCTTTGTTCAGGTGGGTTCTCTCCCCTGCCTGAACAGCATGCCATCAACATGCAACTCCTTTGTTCAGGTGGGTTCTCTCCTGCCTTAACAGCATGCCATCAAAACGAACCTCAATTTATCCTCCTACCCAAGGATCACAACTCAGACCAGCGATATGTATGGTCCAGTGGCAAGGAGATGTTAAAAAACCCATCCCACTGAGAATCAAACCATTAACTCCATTTTTTCCCTGCAGTCGGTTCAGGTTTGACCATCCACCAGACCACCACTCCACATATATCTGAGAGCATAAGCAAAGTATAAAAGCTTTGCCTGAATCTGTATCAAACTGAAGTCAAGTTTTAGGCCTACCCAAATTCATTTTTTAAAAACAATCCAGACTTTTTGAGAAAAAGGGAAAAAAAAACAAAAAACATACTGACCCGGCCACCACCATGAGCTGTCCCCGCAGAACACAGGCGCCAACGTAGCAGCGGGGGACCACCATGTGATGCAGCGTGGTCCAGTGGTTGGTCTGGGTGTTGTAGGACTCCACGCTGGACAGGTGGTCGTTGCCGTCGTAGCCCCCACACACATAGATCACCTCATTCACCACTGCCACCCCAGCGCCTGCGACAGCCCCACCCCGCACCCTCATCTCGGTTAACAATCAACACATTATGATCAGCAGGTACATCTGAGCACCAAACTTTAGCAGTTGGATGGCACATTACAAAGCACAGAACATTTCGTCACAAGTTAGTTTGCATATTCAGCTGAGCTTCTTAACAGAAGGTGAAGGCCCTCACACGACTTGTATTTTAACACAATATAAACTTGCTGATCTGATCTTGTTGAACCAAAAGCCAAAATCAGGTCAGTCTATACAAGTAATTTTTCTACTCCTTTTAGTTTTCTGCAGAAAATCTTACTTTGTTCATTCATTTCACAAAGTGCATGGTTCTTAGAGGAAAACAGTTTTAACCTGTAAACTTTCAGCAAAATCAGGTACCTCTTTATCCCTTTGTTAACAGTCAGATACCTTGATATATGTCTTTTGTTGTTTTTTGCATTTCTTCTTGTTTCAGAAATCTTTCAAGACCATCACTTAAACAGGATATACTCAAAATTATGTTAATCTTGAAAACAGTTGGCACTTTTGGACAATACTGATCATCATAATCACTACTATGTGTATCCAAGCACTCAGTTCACATAGTTAAAAAAAACCCACCAGATCTGAAAACACTGTATCCACAACAGATTTATTCATCCAGTGATTGCCCTCCCCCCAGAATCAAATGTTGCCACTTGAGTCGTCAGGCATCATAATTTACACAGCTGTTGGTTGTGAGAAATAGCCTACTCATCTCTCTCTCCCTGTGCGCGCATTTGTGTATTAGTGTAAATGTGTGCGAACATGTGCGTGTTCGGTGTGTATGATTAAATGAGTGAGCTGAGCAAGTGTGTGTGTGGTGTGTGTGTGTGTGTGTGTGTGTGTGTGTGTGTGTGTGACTGTTTGTTGTGCGTGTGTGTGTGTGTGTGTGTGTTTCTGATTGTGTGTGTGTGTGTGTGTGTGTGTGTGTGTGTGTGTGTGTGTGTGTGTGTGTGTGTGTGTGTGTGTGTGTGTGTGTGTGTGTGTGTGTGTGTGTGTGTGTGTGTGTGTGTGTGTGTGTGTGTGTGTGTGTGTGTGTGCACATAAAATTTTTCTGGGCTGAATTTTTTACTTTTGCATGGCCCATTAAGTGATTACTTTGAAATAATTGTGATCCTTTTTTTTTCAGTCTTCATTTTCATCATTTATGTTATCATTATTACTATTATCTTTATAAGACTTACGTTAAATTTCCTTCAAAACTTGGTGCCCTCTGTGAAAGAAAACCTAAACTGCAATGAAGCTGACTGCTGAGAGAAGAAGTTTAAACAAAGCTAAGCTAACAATGAAGCTGACAGCTGCTGAGAGAGAAGAAGGTTTAAACAAAGCTAAGCTAACAATGAAGCTGACTGCTGAGAGAAGAAGGTTTAAACTAAGCTAAGTTTGCCATGACGCTGACTGCTGACAGAAGAAGGTTTAAACAAAGCTAAGCTAACAATGAAGCTGACTGCTGAGAGAAGAAGGTTTTAAACAAAGCTAAGTTGCCATGAAGCTGACTGCTGAGAGAAGAAGGTTTAAACAAAGCTAAGCTAACAATGAAGCTGACTGCTGAGAGAAGAAGGTTTAAACAAAGCTAAGTTGCCATGAAGCTGACTGCTGAGAGAAGAAGGTTTAAACAAAGCTAAGTTGCCATGAAGCTGACTGCTGAGAGAAGAGTTTAAACAAAGCTAAGCTAACAATGAAGCTGACTGCTGAGAGAAGAAGGTTTAAACAAAGCTAAGCTAACAATGAAGCTGACTGCTGAGAGAAGAAGGTTTAAACAAAGCTAAGTTGCCATGAAGCTGACTGCTGAGAGAAGAAGGTTAAACAAAGCTAAGCAACAATGAAGCTAACTGCTGAGAGAAGAAGGTTTAAACAAAGCTAAGCTGACAATGAAGCTGACTGCTGAGAGAAGAAGGTTTAGGGAGGGGAGAAGGGAGTCTGAAGACAGATTAGGAAAAGGCCTTTAAAATAATATTCATGTTTTCACATAATAATGGGCACTCAGCAAAACATGCAACCGTGTCCAGGTAACAGGGTCAGTCACTATGTTGTAGTCATACACCTGTACCGCATCGGTGCATTATTTATACACCTGTACCACATCGGTGCATTAATCATACACCTGTACTGCATCGGTGCATTAATCATATACCTGTACTGCACTGGTGCATTTATCATACACCTGTACCGCATGGTGCATTAATCATACACCAGTACTGCATCGGTGCATTAATCATACACCTGTACCACACTGGTGCATTTACCATACACCCTGTACCGCATCGGTGCATTAATCATACACCTGTACCACATTGGTGCACTGGTTCAAGTAAGAAGTGCAGGCTGTGTAGATGTCACACATCATAGTTGTCTATGTCACTGAAATCAGCACAAAATTGCACTGATCTGTCAGTTCCAACGGTGGATGCCAAAGCTTTGTCATGAGACAAAAACATCAGTCTGGCAATGAATTTAATGCAAACTGCAGTTTCTTTTCAAACTATGCACATACAGGAAAACATAGATGTGTTTGTTTTTCTTTCTTTCTGCATACGCAGGCTGATACTCCTGCGGACACTCCCTGTACAGACAGGCTGTGAAGCTTTGTGTGCATGACCGTTTTTTTATCCCGCCATTACTGCAGCCATACTCCATCTTCAGGTAATGTTTCATCTAACTTGCATGCAGAAATGAATTCATTTTATGCAAAAACATTCTTAGATCAGCATCGATGAAACTGACTTGACCAAGTTGAATGATTCCTGATTTTGTGATTGATTATGAAACTGGTGACCAACAAAGATTTGTCCGATTACAGGTGAAAGAGTTGGACTGATCAACTTGGTACCAGAATTTCACTATGGTTTGTTCTTGTGAACTGCCAAAACTTCTGTAGTTTACACAGCAATAAACATGACTGTTGAGCTCTGCTAAATCACGATCGCAGCACTGATGGGACGAAACAATCATAATCTTAAATTCTGAAGTTGTTGTTTATTTGTGATCAGCAACTGACCAAAGCAAGTTTTCAAATGGGCCCCACACTGATTTTCATCCCCATATCATGACAGACATTTTTGTGTTTTATTTCATAACATATTTTTGTATCCGACAAGTTTTTCCAGACTAAAATGACATCATACAGGTACATAGGTGTGGTTCAGCATATAAATTGACATAATGTGCTCTCCACCTCCTAGATACTAATGACTGACTGAGAGAATAGGGTTACATCCAGGTACCAATCTGAAAGAAAGGGTTACACCCAGGTACCAGTCTGAAAGAAAAGGGCTACACCCAGGTACCAATCTGAAAGAAAAGGGTTACACCCAGGTACCAATGTGAAAGGGAAAGGGTTACACCCAGGTACCAACCTGAAAGAAAAGGGTTACACCCAGGTACCAATGTGAAAGAAAAGGGTTACACCCAGGTACCAATGTGAAAGAAAAGGGTTACCCCCAGGTACCAATGTGAAAGAAAAAGGTTTACCCCAGGTACCAATGTGAAAGAAAAGGGTTACACCCCTGTACCAATGTGAAAGAAAAGGGTTACACCCAGGTACCAATGTGAAAGAAAAGGGTTACACCCCTGTACCAATGTGAAAGAAAAGGGTTACACTCCTGTACCAATGTGAAAGAAAAGGGTTACACCCCAGGTACCAATGTGAAAGAAAAGGGTTACATCCAGGTACCAAGCTGACTGAAAGAAAAGGGTTACACCCAGGTATCAATGTGAAACAAAAGGGTTACCCCAGGTACCAATGACTGACAGAAAGAAACAAGGCCAGTGGTGTGCACAGACCAGCCTGTTAGAGAAAGAACAGAGGCCAGCAGTGTGCACAGACCAGCCTGTTACCTGAGAAAGAAAGACAGAGGCCAGCAGTGTGCACAGACCAGCCTGTTACCTGACAGAAAGAACAGAGGCCAGCAGTGTGCACAGACCAGTCTGTTACCTGACGGAAAGAACAGAGGCCAGTGGTGTGCACAGACCAGCCTATTACCTGACAGAAAGAACAGAGGCCAGGGTGTACACAGAGCAGCCTGTTACCTGACAGAAAGAACAGAGGCCAGCGGTGTGCAAAGACCAGCCTGTTACCTGACGAAGAACAGAGGCCAGTGGTGAGCTCAGACCAGCCTGTTACCTGACAGAAAGAACAGAGGCCAGTGGTGAGCACAGACCAGCCTGTTACCTGACAGAAAGAACAGAGGCCAGCAGTGTGCACAGACCAGCCTGTTACTGACAGAAAGAACAGAGGCCAGCAGTGTGCACAGACCAGCCTGTTACCTGACAGAAAGAACAGAGGCCAGCAGTGTGCACAGACCAGCCTGTTACCTGACAGAAGAAAGAACAGAGGCCAGTGGTGAGCTCAGACCAGCCTGTTACCTGACAGAAAGAACAGAGGCCAGCAGTGTGCACAGACCAGCCTGTTACCTGACAGAAAGAACAGAGGCCAGTGGGGAGCTCAGACCAGCCTGTTACCTGACAGAAAGAACAGAGGCCAGTGGTGAGCACAGACCAGCCTGTTACCTGACAGAAAGAACAGAGGCCAGTGGTGAGCACAGACCAGCCTGTTACCTGACAGAAAGAAAGAGGCCAGCAGTGTGCACAGACCAGCCTGTTACCTGACAGAAAGAACAGAGGCCAGCAGTGTGCACAGACCAGTCTGTTACAGAAAGAACAGAGGCCAGCAGTGTGCACAGACCAGCCTGTTACCTGACAGAAAGAACAGAGGCCAGCAGTGTGCACAGACCAGCCTGTTACCTGACAGAAAGAACAGAGGCCAGCAGTGTGCACAGACCAGCCTGTTACCTGACAGAAAGAACAGAGGCCAGCAGTGTGCACAGACCAGCCTGTTACCTGACAGAAAGAACAGAGGCCAGCAGTGTGCACAGACCAGCCTGTTACCTGACAGAAAGAACAGAGGCCAGCAGTGTGCACAGACCAGCCTGTTACCTGACAGAAAGAACAGAGGCCAGCAGTGTGCACAGACCAGCCTGTTACCTGACAGAAAGAACAGAGGCCAGCAGTGTGCACAGACCAGCCTGTTACCTGACAGAAAGAACAGAGGCCAGCAGTGTGCACAGACCAGCCTGTTACCTGACAGAAAGAACAGAGGCCAGCAGTGTGCACAGACCAGTCTGTTACAGAAAGAACAGAGGCCAGCAGTGTGCACAGACCAGCCTGTTACCTGACAGAAAGAACAGAGGCCAGCAGTGTGCACAGACCAGCCTGTTACCTGACAGAAAGAACAGAGGCCAGCAGTGTGCACAGACCAGCCTGTTACCTGACAGAAAGAACAGAGGCCAGCAGTGTGCACAGACCAGCCTGTTACCTGACAGAAAGAACAGAGGCCAGCGGTGTGCACAGACCAGCCTGTTACCTGACAGAAAGAACAGAGCAGTGGTACGCACAGACCAGCCTGTTACAGAAAGAACAGAGGCCAGCAGTGTGCACAGACCAGCCTGTTACCTGACAGAAAGAACAGAGGCCAGCAGTGTGCACAGACAGCCTGTTACCTGACAGAAAGAACAGAGGCCAGCAGTGTGCACAGACCAGCCTGTTACCTGACAGAAAGAACAGAGGCCAGCAGTGTGCACAGACCAGCCTGTTACCTGACAGAAAGAACAGAGGCCAGCAGTGTGCACAGACCAGCCTGTTACCTGACAGAAAGAACAGAGGCCAGCAGTGTGCACAGACCAGCCTGTTACCTGAGCGCTGGATGGCCATGCAGGGGATGGAGGTCCACTGCTCCGACCCTGGGTCATATCTCTCGGCTGAGTCCAGCAGGCTGATGCCGTCGTAGCCTCCAATGCAGTAGATCATGTCCCCGGCCACCACCAGTCCCGCTCCCTCCCGCCCCACCGCCATGCCACTCAGCATGGCCCATTTGTCGCTCTTGGGGTCGTACCTCTCCATGCTGGTGTGGCGGGTGTGGCCGTCAAACCCTCCACACATGTAGATGGCCTCTGTAATCATTATCATCATCATAATCATCCTTGTTGTCATCATCATAATACCATTGTCATCGTCATCATCATCATGATCATCATTGTCATCATCATCATCATTATCGTCGTCGTCATCATCACTGTCATCATCATCATCATCATCATCATCATCATCACCCACCCATCGTCATCATTATCACCACATTCTTCACTCATCAACTGTTCATGATAGAAGGTCTCCACAATTGTTCATGTCAACTAGTGCCTGTGATCACCAGTTCTGTCTGTCAGTTTATGCTGCCAGGATGGAAAAGTGGTACCCGAACTGAGGGGATGTTGGTAAACAATCACATATATTGGGACAAGACTTAAACGTCTTTTGTACATTTACACAAAAAATGCAGAAAAGATGTTCATGGAGAAGGAGAGAAAGAGAGAGAGACAGACAGAAAGACAGACAGACAAATAGAAAAAGAGTCAAAGAGAGAGAGAGAGAAGGAGAGAGAGAGAGAGAGAGGAGAGAGAGAAAGAGAAGAAAGGAAGAGGGCAGTATGAATACAAAGAGCAAAACATCAGCTTTTGCCCAAACCTTGTTGTTACGGATGGAATGGGTCGTGTCTGCGGATATCTGACTGTCTGACTCTCACACAGAAATTATGGATGCATGCATGACTTTTCCAATGCACATACACACACCCACTCACCCAAACACTGACAGCCAGGCAACAGAACACACTTTTTTTTTTTGTTTTATGCTGCCTGAGCCATCAGACAAACATATATAATAAATGCAATAACATCAATGTCGGCCAACTATGAGGCGTACACACAAAATATATCTATATATATAACGGCTATCTACTAGCGCTGCCTGTTCCAACGATGACGAAGACAACGATGACGATGACGAAAATGATGAAGAGGACGAAGATGACGAAACAATGAAGATGATGAAGATGATGTCTACAGCGTCAAGTCCGACACAGGACTTATAGAACTTCAGAGCTGTGGCTCAAAAAAGAAAACGCTACCACACTCATGGCGTCTCTGCCGGCGACAATGCGACAGCTTCACACAGGAACTGTGGCTCACACACAAACACACAGAACGCAGCGACGGCCTAGCCAACAGGTCGCTGGTTCAAAACTCAGGAGCGGTGCTCTGGCTTGGCAGCAGTGGCGTCTCCAGCCCAACTGGCTCAGCGGTAGTCGGTCCTGGGCGCAGTGGCAGGTAGGGTAGTTGTCGGCACTCAGGCCGGCCTCTCAACACCAACACAAGGTGGAGAACAAGAGGGTAGACACAGCTACAGCCCCGACCCTCAGAAAGTGGCAGTCAGTCCCCTTCAGACCAGGTACACTTCTACCTTGATTATCATGGCTACTATTCATTACAATCACGACTACATTCATATTCATTAGCCACATCACATTTCACTAGAAACTGAGACAAACATCGGCATATTCTTTCTTCAACACTACAGCATTCCCTTTTCCGGAATCATAACACTACAACATTCCCTTTTCCAGAATCATAACACTACAACATTCCCTTTTCTGGAATCACAGCACTACACAGGAAAGGATTTCAATATAAAACCTTTAAGAATCTAGTTTTCCAAACTGGGGAAAGGATTCAATAAAGCATGACTACAATTCATTACATACAATTAATGATTACTTTTCATCAAACCATTGATGTCACAATTCATTACATACAATTAATGATTACTTTTCATCAAACCATAAATGTCAAACAAAATGTTCATTTCTTTTTCTTGTAACACAACAAGAATGTTCATTTCATTTCATATGATCACCAGATTTTAGAAGGTATCTTATTTCCAAAAGATTCATCTACTTCAATATATGTAAGGGCAAGATTTCCACACACTCTTGTTTACCAACACACAACTATTCAATATTCTTATCAAGAATGAATTAAATACTCATCCACATCAAAAATCAAAACTAGCATGTAGGAAGTCTCTGTTGCTCACTCTGGGAGCTTATTATCCATAGCATCAAAACTCTCCCTCTTCTTGCAAACCACATTAGAATAAACACCTTTTTTTCATCATGAAGTTCATAACTAGTTAAGTCACAGAATAAACAAAATCTTTTTTTTTCTCTGAAGACCACTTCCTTTAACGCTCACTTTATCTGTTCATGTTTTCCAAAATATTTTGTTTTGCTGCCCTACCAAGTCATAGGATAACAGAACACAACAAATACTTTTCTTTTCTAAACAAAACCTTCACAGTGCGCTGAGGAAGTTTCAGTCGCTCCTAAACGGGAATACGGTTTCTGTTTGCTAATAAATAAAACATTGAATGATAAATACCTGACTGCCACCAAAACAGATTGGAGTCCCTCTTCAGCTTCTGGGTAGTTGCGTTGCCGGAATCACTGCAGAGACTGCCTAACCGGTTCAGCTCACCCGGCTTTAACAGCAGTCAGGTAAACTTTTCAACCGGCTTCTGGACGACCACCTTCCGGTTAGCATGGTTGCAAAAAAATTTGTTGTGACTGGACGGGAAAACCGTCCATCACACTTGTTTTTGCCAAATATCGGTCTGTGCAATCAAATCGACTGTTTGACAGAGAGAAGCCTTATAGTACTCAGTCTTTATCACAATAATTCTTCCACTAGAAAGAACTAAAGACAAAAATGAATCATAATCATTACATTTGTCATATAAAACCACTTTCTTATAAAAGTCATGAAGTGATCTGTGAAATATCATACGAAAACAAAGTAGACAACAAAACCCATGACAAGCACAAAGCTACAAAAACCAACCACATGAATAAGGAATGAAGGAGGGCAGGAAAGGGTGTAGAGGCGTTGGGGAGGGAAGGGGAGGGGTGTTCCCAACAGAATCAAGCTGACAGACCTTTGTACACACACACACGCAGGCCAGGCCCCGCCGGTGATGCATCTGTGAGATGGGGGTCCAGGACAGCTGGGTCTGGGTCAGGTCTAGACACTCTGCCAGGTTCAGTCGGGAGTGGCCATCATAGCCCCCCATCACAAACAGCTTACCACCCAACGACGCCGCTGAAACGTACCGCCTCCGCCGTGATAGATTCTAAACAACACAAACAACAGTCCAGTTCTGAGAGGTTTTCCTGTCCCCAGCACAGAACAGATTCACCTTTTGTTGTTGTTTTTTTTTAAATTTTCAATTTCATAATATTTTTACAGCTGAAATGAATCATTCAAGTTTGCTTCTGTTCTCAAGCATACTCTGTAACAAAATCTGTAAGTATCCAGTACCCCATAGTCTGGTCCAGAACTGAGGTCTGTGAAATGAAATAATCAACAGGTACACACTTACAGGAATGGGGTCGAGGACATAATTCCTTGGCTACATAGTTACAGGAAGTGTCCTCCTGTACTAGGTCTATGACATAATCAATACATTACACACACTTCACAGCAGTCTGCTGTAGGACTGGGGTCTGTAAAACAGTGTCTTGGTGACACACTTACAGGCAGTGCTTTAGGGACGGGTCTATGACACAGTGTCTTGGTGACATACTTACAGGCAGTCTGCTTTAGGATGGGTCTATGACACAGTGTCTTGGTGACACACTTACAGGCAGTGTGCTTTAGGACTGGGGTCTGTAAAACAGTGTCTTGGTGACACACTTACAGGCAGCGTGCTGCGGGACTGGGGTCTATGACACAGTGTCTTGGTGACACACTTACAGGCAGTCTGCTTTAGGACTGGGTCATGACAAAGTGTCTTGGTGACACACTTACAGGCAGTCTGCTTTAGGATGGGTCTATGACACAGTGTCTTGGTGACACACTTACAGGCAGTCTGCTTTAGGACTGGGGTCTGTAAAACAGTGTCTTGGTGACACACTTACAGGCAGTGTGCTGTGGGACTGGGGTCTATGACACAGTGTCTTGGTGACACACTTACAGGCAGTCTGCTTTAGGACTGGGGTCTGTAAAACAGTGTCTTGGTGACACACTTACAGACAGTGTGCTTTAGGACTGGGTCTATGACACAGTGTCTTGGTGACACACTTGCAGGCAGTCTGCTTTAGGACTGGGGTCTATGACACAGTGTCTTGGTGACACACTTACAGGCAGTCTGCTTTAGGACGGGTCAATGACACAGTGTCTTGGTGACGCACTTACAGCAGTCTGCTTTACGACGGGTCTATGACACAGTGTCTTGGTGACACACTTACAGGCAGTCTGCTTTAGGACTGGGGTCATGACAAAGTGTCTTGGTGACACACTTACAGGCAGTCTGCTTTAGGATGGGTCTATGACACAGTGTCTTGTGTGACACACTTACAGGCAGTCTGCTTTAGGACTGGGGTCTGTAAAACAGTGTCTTGGTGACACACTTACAGGCAGTCTGCTTTAGGACTGGGGTCTGGGGTCATGACAAAGTGTCTTGGTGACACACTTACAGGCAGTCTGCTTTACGACGGGTCTATGACACAGTGTCTTAGTGACACACTTACAGGCAGTCTGCTTTAGGACTGGGGTCATGACAAAGTGTCTTGGTGACACACTTACAGGCAGTGTGCTTTAGGACTGGGGTCAATGACGCAGTGTCTTGGTGACACACTTATAGGCAGTGTGCTTTAGGACTGGGGGTCATGACAAAGTGTCTTGGTGACACACTTACAGGCAGTCTGCTTTAGGACTGCTTTAGGACTGGGGTCTATGACACAGTGTCTTGGTGACACACTTACACGCAGTCTGCTTTAGGACTGGGATCTATGACACAGTGTCTTGGTGACACACTCACAGGCAGTCTGCTTTAGGACTGGGGTCTATGACACAGTGTCTTGGTGACACACTTACAGGCAGTCTGCTATAGGACGGAGGTCTATAAAACAGGGTCTTGGTGACACACTTACAGGCAGTCTTGTCCAGGAATGGGACTTGGGGTCATACTTCTCCACCACATCCACCAGATTCTGATGGGATCCGAACCCTCCAACCACCACCAGCTGGTCGTCCGTGCCTGTCAAAAGCACACTTTCCAGTCAGCATCTTTTGCTTCTTTAATGAGACATGTGCAAAAAAGAAAACAAAACTTATGCTTCCCTGTATGACAAGTGTGTCATGATCAGTATTCTTCCTGTATGAAAAGTGTGTCATGATCAGTATTTCTTCCTGTATGACAAGTGTGTCATGAGCAGTATTCTTCCCTGTATGACAAGTGTGTCATGAGCAGTATTCTTCCCTGTATGACAAGTGTGTCATGAGCAGTATTCTTCCCTGTATGACAAGTGTGTGTGTCATGAGCAGTATTCTTCCCTGTATGACAAGTGTGTCATGAGCAGTATTCTTCCCTGTATGACAAGTGTGTCATGAGCAGTATTCTTCCCTGTATGACAAGTGTGTCATGAGCAGTATTCTTCCCTGTATGACAAGTGTGTCATGAGCAGTATTCTTCCCTGTATGACAAGTGTGTCATGAGCAGTATTCTTCCTGTATGACAAGTGTGTCATGAGCAGTATTTTTCCCTGTATGACAAGTGTGTCATGAGCAGTATTTTTCCCTGTATGACAAGTGTGTCATGAGCAGTATTTTTCCCTGTATGACAAGTGTGTCATGATCAGTCCCCGCCTCCCCTTCTTCTAGTTCTTTGTTACACAAAAGTTTGTCCCAACACACATACAGAGGCACAAGCACATCCATATGTGTGCAGACACATTTATACCAAAAATATTTTCAAAGCATGCAGCTGAACTGGGGTTCAAAAAAAAAAGACAAAAAAAAGAAAAGAAAAGCCACCCTCATATCAAACTGTCCACCTAAATGAAACAGAGAAATCAAAAGGAGAGGAACCAGTCCATTTGTGTCCAGTGTATTCACAGTCTGGAGTGGTAACCTACCATAACGTGGACACGTACGGGGACCGTTCATCTGTGAGCGAAGGTCAGGACGAAGGTGGAACCGCTTTGCTTCATCCACCAGATCTCGGCAGTCATGATTTCCTTTGATCAGTGGCTGGGACAAAAGAGACAAAAGAATTAGCAATGTCTATCTCTTTGCTTCATCCATCAGTCATGATTTCCTTTGATCAGTGGCTGGACAAAAGAGACAAAGAATTAGCAATGTCTATCTCTTTGCTTCATCCATCAGTCATGATTTCCTTTGATCAGTGGCTGGACAAAAGAGACAATGAATTAGCAATGTCTATCTCTTTGCTTCATCCATCAGTCATGATTTCCTTTAATCAGTGGCTGGACAAAAAGAGACAAAGAATTAGCAATGTCTATCTCTTTGCTTCATCCATCAGTCATGATTTCCTTTGATCAGTGGCTGGACAAAAGAGACAAAGAATTAGCAATGTCTATCTTTTTGCTTCATCCACCAGATCTCCGCAGTCACAATTTCCTTTAATCAGTGGCTAGACAAAAAAGAATATGCAAAGAATTAGCAATGTCTATCTCTTTGCTTCATCCACATGTCATGATTTCCTTTAATCAGTGGCTAGACAAAAGAGAAATGTGCAAAGAATTAGCAATGCTGATGAATACTGATATAAATTTCAATACCTGTTACACAATCATACATTTCCAAAGTGGTACACATTTTCGCAAAGACATGTAGCAAGTAGAACACAGGTACCAATTCTTTTTCTCTCTTCAGATATTGGGATTACATATTTCTCCTTGCTCCAAATCCAGCAGATGTTTATAATCACACCACTCCTGCCAGCCCACCTTCAGCTGCTACTTCTACTAATATCATTCCTACTACTACTGGGATAGTGGGAAGAAACTCCAGGGACAGTTTGACAGCAGGAGGTCTTCAGAGAAAAATCCCCCTCAGACAAATCCCCCTCAGACAAGTGTTTCAACCCTGAACTCTTTACACTCTGAGGGAGAGCTTGACAACAGAAGCTCTTCAGAGAAAATCCCCCTCAGACAAGTAGTTTTCAACCCTGAACTCCTTACACTCTAAGGGAGAGCTTGACAGCAGAAGGTCTTCAGAGAAAAATCCCCCTCAGACAAGTGTTTCAACCCTGAACTTTTTACACTCTGAGGGAGAGCTTGACAGCAGAAGGTCTTCAGAGAAAAATCCCCCTCAGACAAGTGTTTGAACCCTGAACTCTTTACACTCTAAGGGAGAGCTTGACAGCAGAAGGTCTTCAGAGAAAAATCCCCTTCAGACAAGTGTTTGAACCCTGAACTCTTTACACTCTAGGGAGAGCTTGACAGCAGAAGGTCTTCAGAGAAAAAAACCCCCCTCATACAAGTGTTTGAACCCTGAACTCTTTACACTCTACGGGAGAGCTTGACAGCAGAAGGTCTTCAGAGAAAAATCCCCCTCAGACAAGTGTTTCAACCCTGAACTCCGTACACTCTGAGGGAGAGCTTGACAGCAGAAGGTCTTCAGAGAAAAATCCCTCTCAGACAAGTGTTTCAACCCTGAACTCCGTACACTCTGAGGGAGAGCTTGACAGCAGAAGGTCTTCAGAGAAAAATCCCCCTCAGACAAGTGTTTCAACCCTGAACTCCTTACACTCTGAGGGAGAGCTTGACAGCAGAAGGTCTTCAGAAGACAATCCCCCCCCCCCCCCCCCCCTTCCCAGACAAGTGTTACACTGTAAAGGAGAGCTTGACAGCAGAAGGTCTTCAGAGAAAAATCCCCCTCAGATAAGTGTTTCAACCCTGAACTCCTTACACTCTGAGGGGGCCGGGTCACATCCAGGTCATGACTCCCAGATGCCCCTCATGGGGCAAAGCTTACAATGCTTTATGACACTTCAAAACGTTTTACCCTATCTATTACATACTCATCCACTGACATACACATATCATACCAACTGTCTCCCTACCTCCTGTCTCCCCACCCCTCCACTTCACTACCCATCCTCCCATTCCAGCATGCAAATCCTGACCACCACCACCTCATTCTTCCCACCACCCACCCACCCACCCACCCATACACACACAGAGACAGCATGCATGCCAGCATAGTCATGCATAAAAGACAACTTGAAATGATAGGTTGTTAGATATGTTTTATGGGATGAGAGTGAGATATACGAAAGGCACGGAGTTCCAGGTTTTCAACAACAGTGGGGCTAAGTGTTCTCCACTGTGTATCTGAACTCATACCCAACACATTTTTCTCAACACACTTTTGCAGCCTTTCACTCTTCTCCAGAGTGCTATTTCTGATTTCAGCACCCAGCTCATCCCCAGTTGTAGGTGATGTGACACCTTCATGCTTCAGTAATAATGTTACACAGATCAACAGTGCCAGCACAGACCTCATTGTCAGTGACATGACACCTGGTGCTTCTGTAACAATGTTACACAGATCAACAGAGAGCCAGCACAGACCTCATTGTCAGTGACATGACACCTGGTGCTTCTGTACCAATGTTACACAGATCAACAGAGAGCCAGCACAGACCTCATTGTCAGTGACATGACACCTGGTGTTTCAGTAACAATGTTACACAGATCAACAGAGAGCCAGCACAGACCTCATTGTCAGTGACATGACACCTGGCGCTTTGTTAGCAATGGAAACACAGATCAACAGAGAGCCAACACAGACCTCGTTGTCAATGACGTCGGTGATGAAGCAGGCAGACAGGAGAGGTAATCGGACAAATTGCAGCAGAGAGGAGAGCCAAAACTTGCGACTCTTCTCCTCGTGCTTGACCCAGTCCCACACGGCGTGGTACACCGGTTCCTCCGAGTTCACCTGAAAACACAAACCCACCTCTGGTCACCTCAGACAGGCAAGGTGGCTCCCTCTGCTCACAGGATGAATGGCAGGCGAGGAGTGGGACCTGGAGGGAAAGGGCTCACCCCATGGCAGAAGGGCTTAGGGGAGTAGCACTGATGTCATAAATGATGTTTGTTTAAACTCTTTCATTCCTACTTTTCTATGAATCATTAATTCCTTTTGATCCTAGATTCTTATAATACGAGTATTCCCTTCATTCCTGGATTTAGAGGAAAAAAAAAAAAAAGGAGATGTAAATGAGAGCTGCCATGTATGCAGTAGCAAACCGGCCAGAATAGAGCAGTGACCATTTTCCCATGCTGTAGGGGCCGTCTGGCATCCATTCCATTCATAAACACTGCCATGCGAGCGGCACGGTCATGACATGTACCGATGACTCGCGCGAAGTTCAAAGCGCTTACCACGAGACCCGATTTTCCAGGCTGCAGGAAAGAAAGGAGGAATTTTGTGCTGCCCAGTTTTCCGGGCTGCAGGAAGGAAGGGCAGGATTTCTGCAAACCAGAAAACCGGGTTGTATGGATGACAGAGTTAATGAACATGTCCGCTTTAGATTTGTCCACCTTTTGGGCGCCACTGAATGCTGTTTCACAAAGTCACCACTTTAGGCAAATTACATGATTTATTGGTGTTTCAGTATAATCTGACAAATATATTACTGTGGAAACAAGATTATCTTATTTACTCCATGTGGCTTTCACAGTTTGATTCATTACAAAGGATAAAGTTTTACTTTGCTATATTTGGGAAGATACTTACATCTGTAGTCAATCTTTTCTATATTTAGTTTGACATTTCATTCTAGTATCTTTCTTCTGCTTGACAGAAATTGTTTGAAGACGATCTGCTCTCGGCTTAATGTAAGTTGTTTATTGTAACATTTCAACGAAATATCAAGTAGCACATCTTTCATCAATCTACATAGGAATAATCATAATTCAACACAACTTTTTAGGAAATGATCAATTTTGTTATTTTCAAAGAATATATGAAAAAAAAATTAAATCACGGATGTATGACTTTTACGATTTGACGATATTTCCACACAGGATGATAAGAAAGTTCTCTACAGTGTTTGTCTTTCTGACAAGTTTAACTATGCTTGGAAAAGCCAAGAAAAAGGCAATGTTCAAGTTTACAATATGCCCACCCACACACACACACACACACACACACACACACACACACACACACACACACACACACACACACACACACACACACAGAGGCATGCACACACACACACAGAGGCATGCACGCACACACACACACACACACACACACACACACACACACACACACACACACATACACAACAGTAAATATACAGTACACTGTTACAAATCTGAGTAAAAAAAAAAAAAAAAAACTTACTGCTTACGCCAGAATGAAAAAAGAATGAAACAAATCAATGTTCCCCACCCTGACTGATAATTGACACCAACAGTCCACGAACACCTCTTCTTCCACACCAACAGTCCATGAACACCTCTTCTTCCACACCAACAGTCCATGAACACCTCTTCTTCCACACCAACAGTCCATGAACACCTCTTCTTCCACACCAACAGTCCATGAACACCTCTTCTTCCACACCAACAGTCCATGAACACCTCTTCTTCCACACCAACAGTCCATGAACACCTCTTCTTCCACACCAACAGTCCATGAACACCTCTTCTCTTCTTCCACACCAACAGTCCATGAACACCTCTTCTTCCACACCAACAGTCCATGAACACCTCTTCTTCACACATCAACAGTCCACCAAACACCCTCTTCTTCTGACCAACAGTCCATGAACACCTCTTCTTCCACACCAACAATCCATGAACACCTCTTCTTCCACACCAACAGTCCATGAACACCTCTTCTTCCACACCAACAGTCCATGAACGCCTCTTCTTCTGACCCAACAGTTCATGAACACCTCTTCTTCCACACTAATTGAAACAGCCAGAATATTTTGTCTGTTTGTTTTTGCTGAGGAACAATAATGAACACAGTTTATAAACTTTGACAAACCTACATCAATTCCTACCAACTATTCAAATCTTAAAAAGCTGTACCTCAGATTCTCCAAACTGTTTCCAACTCTTCCATGACTGTACAAGCCCTGAATCACAACTCTTCCATGACTGGACAAGCCCTGAATCACGACTCTTCCATGACTGGACAAGCCCTGAAGCACAACTCTTCCATGACTGGACAAGCCCTGAATCACGACTCTTCCATGACTGGACAAGCCCTGAAGCACAACTCTTCCATGACTGGACAAGCCCTGAAGCACAACTCTTCCATGACTGGACAAGCCCTGAAGCACAACTCTTCCATGACTGTACAAGCCCTGAAGCACACCTCTTCCATGACTGTACAAGCCTTGAAGCACACGTCTCCCATGACTGTACAAGCCCTGAAGCACATCTCTTCCATGACTGTACAAGCCCTGAAGCACATCTCTTCCATGACTGTACAAGCCCTGAAGCACACGTCTTCCATGACTGTAAAGCCCTGAAGCACACCTCTTCCATGACTGTACAAGCCCTGAAGCACACCTCTTCCATGACTGTACAAGCCCTGAAGCACTGTTAATCCAGGACACCACCTTTCATGTCTCTGAACAACAAATGCTTGGTGCCAGAACCACACAGCGTCCACATCCCATCCTCTGGATAGGAAACCACACTCCATCCTTTCACAGAACAGACCACTGGCATGACTGTGGAGAAAGCGCCATAAAACAGACCAGAACTACAACAGCAGGGCCAGGATGTCATGGATTTCAATTATGATTGGAGACGCAACAGACTACAGTCTCAGCTTTCTGTCAAGTGTCATATACATATTGTCCCTGGCATCATGAGACTTGAACTCACAACCTCCCACCCCACCAGTTCCATAATACATGGCAGCGGATGAAGCTTTCATTTGATATCATATCTAACAATAAAACATCTTCCATCATTCTTTTTCACAGCAAGTCTTTGATCATCCAGCCAAACAGGGGCACACGACCACCTCATCCAGTCCTTTCACCACATGCCCTACACAAAGACAGAGCCTAGCACACCCACCTGAAGATGGTCACTCTTGACCAGCGCCTCCACCTCATCCATGGGCAGGGACTTGAACTCCTCCTGCATCACTACCTCTTCAAAATGGCGCACACTGTAGCGGTCAGCGGCAGCCCACAGAGCATCACACAGCCGTGCCGTTCTGCAAAAATCTTGATCCCAAGGCAGTTGGAGCTGTCCAGCTGTTTCTCTCAGAAACTGGCAGCAGGCTTCACGTACACCTGTTGACAGTACTTGCCATGACATGGCTTTGCAGTGACAACAGTCACACCAGACCAATGTACACCTGTTGACAGTACACACCATGACAACAGTCACACCAGATCCATGTACACCTGTTGACAGTACACACCATGACAACAGTCACACCAGACCATGTACACCTGTTGACAGTACACACCATGACAACAGTCATACCAGACCATGTACACCTGTTGACAGTACTTGCCATGACATGGCTTTGCAGTGACAACAGTCATACCAGACCATGAACACCTGTTGACAGTACACACCATGACAACAGTCATACCAGACCATGAACACCTGTTGACAGTACACACCATGACAACAGTCATACCAGACCATGTACACCTGTTGACAGTACACACCATGACAACAGTCATACCAGACCATGAACACCTGTTGACAGTACACACCATGACAACAGTCATACCAGACCATGAACACCTGTTGACAGTACACACCATGACAACAGTCACACACACCAGACCATGAACACCTGTTGACAGTACACATCATGACAACAGTCATAACAGACCATGTACACCTGTTGACAGTACACACACCATGACAACAGTCATACCAGACCATGAACACCTGTTGACAGTACTTGCCATGACATGGCTATGCAGTGAACAGTGACAACAGTCATACCAGACCATGAACACCTGTTGACAGTACACACCATGACAACAGTCACACCAGACCAATGTACACACTGTTGACAGTACACACCATGACAACAGTCATACCAGACCAATGTACACCTGTTGACAGTACACACCATGACAACAGTCATACCAGACCATGTACACCTGTTGACAGTACACACCATGACAACAGTCATACCAGACCACATGTACACCTATTGACAGTACACACCATGACAACAGTCATACCAGACCATGTACACCACCTGTTGACAGTACACACCATGACAACAGTCATACCAGACCATGAACACCTGTTGACAGTACACACACCATGACATGACTTTGCAGTGACAACAGTCGTACCAGACCATGTACACCTGTTGACAGTACACACCATGACAACAGTCATAACAGACCATGTACACCTATTGACAGTACATTCCATGACATGACTATGCAGTGAGAACGGTCACACCAGACAACTGGGGCAAAATCATTGCATCATACGAAAAGCCAGGTGTCCCGTCACAAATTAATCATAATGAATTGCACTGTGAAGTATCTGGAGGCCACAAAGATATTTAACAAAAAAACACAATTTTTTTTTTTTTTCTAAATAACTGTTCATGCAGATACATGCATTCATGCATATATACAGGAACTACAAAGAACAACAACAGCAACAACCATACATACAGACACATACATATACAGATCACCAGATGAGAATTTAAGGTAGTACAACATGAGTCCAATTACATAAATATAAGGCAGGTGTAAATGCATTTATGAACATATTCAGACATTTCATGAATTTTTCTCACACACACACACACAGTCACACACACACACACACGCGCGCGCGCACACACGCACGCACGAGCGCGCACGTGCACATGCGTGCGTACGAATCTGTACACATCTGTACAAACATTTGGCAGTGTCAAGTTTAAAAGGGAAAATGAACCACAAAGACTTCAAAAGAAAAAGGTTAACCTTTAATATAGTAGCACTGTATGATAAAAAAAAAAAAAATTAAATTTAAAAAAAAAAAAAAAGCACACACAATTATGTTTCACAAACACACAAAAAAATCACAAAAAAAACAGTTTGGAAAAAAGAAAAAAAGAAACTGCAATCCAAACATTGACATAGCTGTTAAGAACTACAAACATTTTGTATCATGACAATAGCTTGCATATAAACTAATTTATATATTATAATCTTTGGAATCTGAGAGAGGTCTGGGCAACAAAAACTTACTGATGGTTCATATTCCTCATGGATCACACACACGCACGTACGCACGCACACACACACACACACAGAGAAACCCAGAGCGAGACATACACACAGACAGACAGACAGCCAGTGAGAGACAGTAAGAGACAGAGAAACAGACTGCGAGACAGACAGAGAGACAGAGACAAAGACTCAAGAGCTAGTGAGATGCACCTGAGAGGGTTAAAAAAGAATGACAAGCAGGTTAAATGTGTACAGTGATGAAACAAAACAGAAAACAAACTGAACGCCACGTCAAAACAGCCGCCTGAAAACAACCAGTTCAACCTGTGAGCTGCAGCAGACAGGCAGCAGGCAACAGTTCCTGGACATTCTCCACACTGACGTTGACCGTCTCTGTGTAGCAGAAGTCCAGCAAGACGCCCACAACAGAGGCTGAAATCTCATACAGCGTGATCTCTCGACTGGTCTCTCTCGGACATCTGAAAACAGGCAGCATGCCACTTTTCTCAGTGATTATGGAACGGATTGTTTTGCATGCACGCCATACCAGTAATCTTCTGTCAAGTTTCCTTGCTCAGTCTCCTTATTCATCCTATGATTGCTTATATATGCTTTTGTCAAGCCTTTGCATACACATGTGCATGTGTCACTGTCTGTGAATCATGTACTCCATAATCCTGTGTGCCTGTATTTTTTTTTTTCTCTCCTTTTTCATTTTCATTGTTTCTTTTTCTTTCCATTTTCTTGTCTTTAAATCTTAATGCATAATTCTGCTTAGCAAGGACAGATTGCTTGATCAAATAAAGCTTCCAAGTTCTGAGATCTGAATTCCTTAAGCTAGACCTTCCATCAGAGTTTGAAATGTGTGCATCAGATCAGATTATATTGCCATTTGCAAACTTGGTAACCAATAAGCAAATTAATGATGCACTGAACTGACAAGTTGACATCATATCATCCCTGTTCTACTTCAGAGATGGGCTAGACTCTTAGAGTGAGTTTCAAGTGTTCAGTTTTCAGGGAATGAGACAATAAGCTGATGCTCTGCAAAAATAATGTGTACTAAACCAGAGCATGGTGTTTATAAACCAAATGTACATCAAACAAAGGAGCAAAATGTGTTTCTTGTCACCATCTTTTCCAGCTAGTTGACGGAACCCTCTCACAAACGACCTCTAGATACCCATACAGCCTGGGTCTACAACGTGAAGGATTTGTTCATTTGCTTCATTACAGCCAAGACAACCATACAGGGGCCTTTCATTATAGTTTCAGGTCACTCACACACAATCCAATTCCAAGTCAAGTCCAAAGCTTCACCTGAAACTATCCATGAGGGGAAAAAGACAACAGGCACAGGAGAAAGTTCTGTCCCTCCAACATAAGATAGCTAATGTAATCTGCTGACATTTTTAAGCTGAAAGGACCGGATCATGCCGATTGCACCAGCCTTTTGGCTTGGATTTTTCATCTCCAGATTACACAAAAAGTGTTAAGACAAAAACAAAACAAAAAAAATGTTTCAAAAATGCTATAACAGCAAGATACATGTTAAATCAACATCTCTCTCTCTCTCTCTCTCTCTCTCTCTCTCTCTCTCTCTCTCTCTCTCTCTCTCTCTCTCTCTCTCTCTCAGTCTCTGTGTGTGTTGTCATGTGTGTGTGTGTGTGTGTGTGTGTGTGTGTGTGTGTGTGTGTGTGTGTGCACAGAGCAAACAGATCCAAGGTGTTAATATCTGATTTGAAATACACGTCAGGCTAATGGTCCTGAAGGATATTACTGTCTGCATTACCAGCACCCTGTTTCACACAAGGGTGTTTTTGGCACATGTTCTCTCTGTGACTGTACTGTTCAGCTGACTGATGGGGGTTAGGCATGCCTTACAGTGCCAATCTGACTGGTAGACTGAACTGTTCAGCAGACAGATGGGGTTAGGCATGTCTTACACTGTGCCAATCTGACTGGTAGACTGAACTGTTCAGCAGACAGATGGGGGTTAGGCATGCCTTACACTGTGCCTATCTGACTGGTAGACTGAACTGTTCAGCAGACAGATGGGGGTTAGGCATGCCTTACACTGTGCCAATCTGACTGGTAGACTGAACTGTTCAGCAGACAGATGGGGGTTAGGCATGCCTTACACAAGTTACAGTGCCATTCTGACAGTGGACTGCGCTGAACAGTTCAGCTGACTGATTGAGGTTCAACTGCTTTGGGCATGCCTTACCTTTTTTTTTTGCCAATTTCACTGGTGGTCTAACCAACATAATTACAGTAAAATTCCATTGCTCCTGCATGAGGACAGTCTAAGCCATTTTCTGTACAAGCTATTATTACCATCTGAAAAGACACATTGCTCTTCATTGTTGTTGAGTTGTTGAACTCCTACAAGGAGAAGACTGTCCTTCTCACTGTGTTGGTGAACTAGTGACATACTCCCACTATATATTCCTAGACATACACATCTTTGACATAGTCGCTGTCCAAAACTAGACTTGTCATTATGACAATAGGGAAAAAAAAATGCAGAATTTGCCTCCAGACAATGATTGAAAATCTGAGGAATAAAAGCAAAGTCTGAATGTGCACACTGATCACTGCCTGGGCAAGACGCATCTGGCCTTCCTCCATTCCACCTTCCTACCATCAGGCCTTCCTCCATCACCTTCCTACCACCAGGCATCTGGCCTTCCTCCATCACCTTCCCACCACCAGCATCTGGCCTTCCTCCATCACCTTCCCACCACCAGGCATCTGGCCTTTCTCCATCACCTTCCTACCATCACTCATCTGGCCTTCCTCCATTCCACCTTCCTACCATCAGGCATCTGGCCTTCGTCCATCACCTTCCTACCATCAGGCATCTGGCCTTCGTCCCTCACCTTCCTACCATCAGGCATCTGGCCTTTCTCCATCACCTTCCTACCACCAGGCATCTGGCCTTCCTCCATTCCACCTTCCTACCATCAGGCATCTGCCTTCCTCCATCACCTTCCTACCACCAGGCATCTGGCCTTCCTCCATTCCACCTTCCTACCATCAGGCATCTGGCCTTCCTCCATCACCTTCCTACCATCAGGCCTTCCTCCATCACCTTCCTACCATCACTCATCTGGCCTTCCTCCATCACCTTCCTACCATCAGGCATCTGGCCTTCCTCCATCACCTTCCTACCATCAGGCATCTGGCCTTCCTCCATCACCTTCCTGCCATCACTCATCTGGCCTTCCTCCATCACCTTCCTACCATCACTCATCTGGCCTTCCTCCATCACCTTCCTACCATCAGGCATCTGGCCTTCCTCCATCACCTTCCTACCATCACTCATCTGGCCTTCCTCCATCACCTTCCTACCATCAGGCATCTGGCCTTCCTCCATCACCTTCCTACCACCAGGCATCTGGCCTTCCTCCATTCCACCTTCCTACCATCAGGCATCTGGCCTTCCTCCATCACCTTCCTACCATCAGGCCTTCCTCCATCACCTTCCTACCATCACTCATCTGGCCTTCCTCCATCACCTTCCTACCATCAGGCATCTGGCCTTCCTCCATCACCTTCCTACCATCACTCATCTGGCCTTCCTCCATCACCTTCCTACCATCAGGCATCTGGCCTTCCTCCATCACCTTCCTACCATCACTCATCTGGCCTTCCTCCATCACCTTCCTACCATCACTCTCTGGCCTTCCTCCATCACCTTCCTACCATTCAGGCATCTGGCCTTCCTCCATCACCTTCCTACCATCAGGCATCTGGCCTTCCTCCATCACCTTCCTACCATCAGGCATCTGGCCTTCCTCCATCACCTTCCTACCATCACTCATCTGGCCTTCCTCCATCACCTTCCTACCATCAGGCATCTGGCCTTCCTCCATCACCTTCCTACCATCACTCATCTGGCCTTCCTCCATCACCTTCCTACCATCACTCATCTGGCCTTCCTCCATCACCTTCCTACCATCAGGCATCTGGCCTTCCTCCATTCCACCTTCCTACATCATCACATCTGGCCTTCCGCCATCACCTTCCTACCATCACTCATCTGGCCTTCCTCCATCACCTTCCTACCATCAGGCATCTGGCCTTCCTCCATCACCTTCTACCATCACTCATCTGGCCTTCCTCCATCACCTTCCTACCATCACTCATCTGGCCTTCCTCCATCACCTTCCTACCATCAGGCATCTGGCCTTCCTCCATCACCTTCCTACCATCAGGCATCTGGCCTTCCTCCATCACCTTCCTACCATCAGGCATCTGGCCTTCCTCCATCACCTTCCTACCATCACTCATCTGGCCTTCCTCCATCACCTTCCTACCATCAGGCATCTGGCCTTCCTCCATCACCTTCCTACCATCAGGCATCTGGCCTTCCTCCATCACCTTCCTACATCACTCATCTGGCCTTCCTCCATCACCTTCCTACCATCACTCATCTGGCCTTCCTCCAACACATTCCTACCATCACTCATCTGGCCTTCCTCCATCACCTTCCTACCATCAGGCCTTCCTCCATCACCTTCCTACCATCAGCATCTGGCCTTCCTCCATCACCTTCCTACCATCACTCATCTGGCCTTCCTCCATCACCTTCCTACCATCAGGCATCTGGCCTTCCTCCATCACCTTCCTACCATCAGGCATCTGGGCCTTCCTCCATCACCTTCCTACCATCAGGCATCTGGCCTTCCTCCATCACCTTCCTACCATCAGGCATCTGGCCTTCCTCCATCACCTTCCTACCATCACTCATCTGGCCTTCCTCCATCACCTTCCTACCATCACTCATCTGGCCTTCCTCCATCACCTTCCTACCATCAGGCATCTGGCCTTCCTCCATCACCTTCCTACCATCACTCATCTGCCTTCCTCCATCACCTTCCTACCATCACTCATCTGGCCTTCCTCCATCACCTTCCTACCACCAGGCATCTGGCCTTCCTCCATTCCACCTTCCTACCATCAGGCATCTGGCCTTCCTCCATCACCTTCCTACCATCACTCATCTGGCCTTCCTCCATCACCTTCCTACCATCAGCATCTGGCCTTCCTCCATCACCTTCCTACCATCACTCATCTGGCTTCCTCCATCACCTTCCTACCATCACTCATCTGGCCTTCCTCCATCACCTTCCTACCATCACTCATCTGGCCTTCCTCCATCACCTTCCTACCATCAGGCATCTGGCCTTCCTCCATTCCACCTTCCTACCATCACTCATCTGGCCTTCCTCCATCACCTTCCTACCATCACTCATCTGGCCTTCCTCCATCACCTTCCTACCATCAGGCGTCTGGCCTTCCTCCATCACCTTCCTACCATCACTCATCTGGCCTTCCTCCATCACCTTCCTACCATCAGGCATCTGGCCTTCCTCCATCACCTTCCTACCATCACTCATCTGGCCTCCTCCATCACCTTCCTACCATCAGGCATCTGGCCTTCCTCCATCACCTTCCTACCATCAGGCATCTGGCTTCCTCCATCACCTTCCTACCATCACTCATCTGGCCTTCCTCCATCACCTTCCTACCATCACTCATCTGGCCTTCCTCCATCACCTTCCTACCATCAGGCATCTGGCCTTCCTCCATCACCTTCCTACCATCAGGCATCTGGCCTTCCTCCATCACCTTCCTACCATCACTCATCTGGCCTTCCTCCATCACCTTCCTGCCATCACTCATCTGACCTTCCTCCATCATCTTCCTACCATCACTCATCTGGCCTTCCTCCATCACCTTCCTACCATCACTCATCTGGCCTTCCTCCATCACCTTCCTACCATCAGGCATCTGGCCTTCCTCCATCACCTTCCTACCACCAGGCATCTGGCCTTCCTCCATCACCTTCCTACCATCAGGCATCTGGCCTTCCTCCATCACCTTCCTACCATCAGGCATCTGGCCTTCCTCCATCACCTTCCTACCATCACTCATCTGGCCTTCCTCCATCACCTTCCTACCATCAGGCATCTGGCCTTCCTCCATCACCTTCCTACCATCACTCATCTGGCCTTCCTCCATCACCTCACTTCCTACCACCAGGCATCTGGCCTTCCTCCATTCCACCTTCCTACCATCAGGCATCTGGCCTTCCTCCATCACCTTCCTACCATCAGGCATCTGGCCTTCCTCCATTCTACCTTTCTGGTTTGACTGCTCTTCTCTTCTTGACAGACAATCAGACCACCCCCACCCCCTCCCCCTCCCTCCCCACCCCCTATCCTTTTTTTTTTTTTTTTTTTTTTTTTGCTGCTTCATTAAGTTATTATTTTTTCGCTTCATTAAGTCATTCTTTTGGTCAGACACTGATGACATGGTATCACCGAAATCAAAGCGCATGAAAGTGGGTGAAATATGTAAAAGTGACCGTGTCAAATTGAATGATGACACTAACAGCAAATCATCTGTCAAGCCACTTTTTTCTCTGATCAAAACTGGATGCTGCATGTATACAGAAACCCAGCAAAGTTCATGGCTACTGTGCTGATTCCAGGCACACTATTGCTAAGGCTACAGCGTCGATGTGGCTGGCTCATTCTATACACAATATTGCTACAGCTACAGTGTCGATGTGGCTGTGCTGATTCCAGGCACACTATTGCTAAGGCTACAGTGTTGATGTGGCTGGCTCAGTCTATACACAGTATTGCTACGGCTACAGTGTCAATGTGGCTGTGCTGATTCCAGGCACACTATTGCTACGGCTACAGTATTGATGTGGCTGTGCTGATTCTACATGTACACTATTGCTATGGCTACAGTGTCGATGTGGCTGTGCTGATTCTGTGCACACTATTAGTATGACTCTAATGTTGATGTGGCTGTGCTGATTCTATGCACATTATTACTATGGCTACAGTGTTGATGTGGCTGTGCTGATTCTATGCACACTATTACTACGGCTACAGTGTTGATGTGGCTGTGCTAATTCTATGCACATCATTACTATGGCTACAGTGCTGGTGTGGCTGTGCTGATTCTATTCACAGTACATAGTATGAGTATTACTACAACTATAGTGTTGATGTGGCTGTGCTGATTCTATGCACACTATTACAACAGCTATAGTGTTGATGTGGCTGAGCTGATTCTATGTACACTGTTGCTATGGCTACAGTGTCAATGTGGCTGTGCTGATTCTTTGTACACTATTGCTATGGCTACAGTGTCGATGTGGCTGTGCTGATTCTAGGCACACCATTGCCACGGCTACAGTGTCAATGTGGCTGTGCTATGTACACTATTGCTATGGCTACAGTGTCGATGTGGCTGTGCTGATTCTATGTACAATATTGCTATGGCTACAGTGTCAATGTGGCTGTGCTGATTCCAGGCACACTTTTGCGACGGCTATAGTATCGATGTGGCTGTGCTGATTCCAGGCACACTATTGCTATGGCTACAGTGTCGATGTGGCTGACTGAGTTGCTCGTATCACATGGTGAGAAAAGCTCTCCAACTCTGATGACAGAAGCCTGAAGTCTTTACCACTCACTTTTGTTATGCACTGGCCGCACTTTAAAGGGCAAGCAAACATACAACACAACATTTCAAAGGTTGAACCTCACACTTGCACTGAAAAGGGAAGGAGCAAATTTGAGCTTAAAAGCATGAAATACACACAAAGTGATCATCAAAGGGACCCCATCTAATGATAGTATAAAACCATCACTAGTCACAAGAACACAGACAAAGGTTAATTTCATAAGTCAGGATCATCACAAATCAGGCATCAGCCAGCCAAGTGGGGGGAAGGTGTTTCACCTTCATCTGCCATTATGTAAACAATTCTGCTTATCTAGACACAGCCCCATGAAGACACACTTGCATGTGTACAGCATGTACATTGCATTTTACTGCCGTGCTTGTAAAGTTAAGCAATGTTTTATTGGACAATAAAGACAACTGTTATACCTCAAGACTGGGACTCTCTCTTCTGTCTTCTATGATATGTGACCATCTTGTCTCAGTGTGGTATTACCACACCACAGGTTAGAGAGAGAGAGAGAGAGAGAGAGAGAGAGAGAGAGAGAGAGAGAGAGAGAGAGACAGACAGACAGACAGACAGACAGACAGACAGACAGACAGAGACAGAGAGACAGAGACAGAGACTGAGAGAGAGAGAGAGAGAGAGAGAGAGAGAGAGAGAGAGAGAGAGAGAGACATACAGACAATGACAAAGACAGAGAGACGGACAGAGACAGACAGAGGGAGACAGGGACAAAGAGACAAAAGAACACAGAGACTGAGAGAGAGAGAGAGAGAGAGAGAGAGAGAGAGAGAGAGAGAGAGAGAGAGAGAGAGACAGAGAGACAGACAGACAGACAGACAGACAGACAGACAGACAGAGACAGAGACACAGAGAGGAGGAGAGAGAGATTCAAAATTCAAACAGAGAGTGAGACAGACAGACAGACAGACAGAGAAAAAGATAGAGGGACTGAGAGACTGGGGTTGCAAAAAGAGAGAGAGAGAGAGAGAGAGAGAGAGAGTGTGTGTGTGTGTGTGAGAGAGAGAGAGAGAGAGAGAGAGAGAGAGAGAGAGACAGAGACAGAGACAGAGAAACAGACAGAAAGGCAGATCTACAGAAGCCAGCCAGCCAGCCTGCCAGCCGGCCACTTTGACAGCTCTAGATTAATATATAATAATAGACAGACAGAGAGGAAGAATGGTAGCGAGAGAGAGAGAGAGAGAGAGAGAGAGAGAGAGAGAGAGAGAGAGAGAGAGAGAGAGAGAGAG
>JADBJO010005426.1:127500-162519 GCA_016801955.1 Conus betulinus
CCGTTTCAGTCTCATGATAATCTGCCTGTTGATTGTGGAGACTTTACGGAAGAAGAGTCAGTCTGAGAACTACCATAGAGAATTTTTTACTAAATTGAGTGGGGTCAACTTACCTCATTGGTAAACATGGCACAAAAATAATCACTGCAGGCAGCTAGGACTATTCGGTGAGCTGGAAACTTCTGTCCTTGCACATTTAAAGTCACATCACAAAGAGTATTCGTTTTGCGAAGGTTGTTCATGGTTGCAAGTATGGATTTTGCGTGGCTGTCAGTGAAAATCTGAAAGTCGGCCATTTTGAAGGTCTACATCCGGATAAACACCTCTTCTGTTCGACAAAATGTAGCACTGTATTTCAACCATCAGCGCCGTTGCGAGCTGGCTTCGCACTCTGAAGTCATAACATTCTATTTAATGTGGGCTGTTCTGCCAGGTGTCAAGATAACGGACTCTTTTTGTTGTTACATCGTAGTGGATGACCATTGTAAGACGTTCGTTGATAAAGGGGAAACTACTCTGTCGTACATTAGCAGTGTTGACGTTTTGCAGTCGTTGGGAGTTGTCTGGTGTCGACCAGTGATGCTGTGCTTGTTAGACAAATTTGTACCATTCGTGTGTCTTTTAGTTACATTTTTTTCCTTTCTGCTTGTGACAGCAGATGGCCATGGAGAATTCACCGTCTGCACATACAATCTATGGAATGTCATGTTCAGTTGGGAAATAAGAATGCGTCATATTGCAAGCACGGTACATCTTCTTCTTCCTAAAAAGCTGGTTCACTCAAAAATGAGTAGGTCACCAACGCGCATGTTAAAAAAAAAAAAGAGAATGCGACTCAGCCTGTTGGCCCCAGGAGCAAAATTTGGCAACAGGGGGTTGCATATGATATTTAAAAGTTAAAAGCAATGGCCAGGTTAAGGCCTAGGTAACCATAAAATATATGGGGAAGTTGAAATAGAAAAGTCAATCAATATGCAGACCTCAAGATTGCCTTATCAATTCGATTTTAAAAGAGACCGCATTGTGGCAGTCTTGTGACTAGAATGTGACAGTTTCAAAATGGATTGACTGAGGGCGGAAAATGAAGCAAAATTTAGAGAGACAGGGGGTTAGTTACCGCCAAGGACATAGACAAACAAAGTACAGGAGAAGACAATGCATTTCGACCTCTTGGGTCTTCTTCAGGCAAAAACAAATAACATTTAGGACAGTGAAAACGAAGAACGAGAAACCACTTCTCATATTCAGCATATTCAGCATATTGAACACAAATACACACACAACACACACACACACACATGCACACACACACACACACACACACACACACACAGATCTAATGAATGGAGTAATTCAAGAAGTATTTTCATTTGATATCAGATAAATATGATCATTGTAACCATCATTCAAATCATATTGATTGTAGACAGCAGATGCCCCAGTTGATATTCTAAACTTGTAATAGACAACAATATGTTAAAGCTGAGAATCGGCTTTCTGATCTTGGGAATGTTACAAATGGGGTCCCCCAAGGTAGTGTCCTGGGACCCACCCTGTTTATTTACTACATAAAAGATATGCCTGATGTTAGTAGTCTTGTCAAACTATTTGCTGATGATACAGAAGTTTACACCCCCATAGAGTCAGTTCATAAATCCAC
This sequence comes from Conus betulinus, assembly GCA_016801955.1. Lineage (NCBI taxonomy): Eukaryota > Metazoa > Mollusca > Gastropoda > Neogastropoda > Conidae > Conus > Conus betulinus. The sequence continues at coordinate 129,161 of JADBJO010005426.1, forward strand.
TGAATTACAGAAGAGTATTGATGAACTTGTTGCATGGACAAATGTCTGGCAGATTAAATTCAACAATACGAAATGTAAAGTTCTTCATGCAGGTAAAAATAATCTAGAACTTTTTGATCATTATATGGAAGATGTATTGCTTGAAAAGACTAATGCTAAAAAAGATCTAGGAGATATAATAGACCCTGATTTATCATTTGATAAACACAAAGCATAATGAAACCACTAAAAGAGCAAATAGACTAGTAGGGATGGTAGAAGGCAATATTCAGTGCAAAGATAGTGAAGTAATGGTTCTATTATTTAAGATATTGGTCAGACCGGTTATTGAATATGGCAATGCTGTATGAACAACAAATTTGAAAAGCCACAGTAATCCCATTGAAGGTATTCAGAGAAGATTTACAAGAAAAAAAAGTAAGTGGTCTGCAGAAGTATTCATATGAACAAAGGCTTCAGATTTTAAGATTACCAAGTGTGGAATACAGGCACTTACGTGATGACATGATTGAAACTTACAAACTTACACATGGTTTTTTATGACATTTAAATTAAAACCACTGGCACACTATTTCAGTTGAATACGGAATCTACACTAGACGGCACCTGTTCAAGCTAACAAAAAAAAAATAACTAAAACTTCAAAAGCAGCAAACTTTTTCACTAACAGAATTGTTAATACTTGGAATAACTTGCCGGTCAATGTTGATGAAGCAGAAACTGATAACACTTTCAAAAACCGTCTTGATAAACACTGGGTACACCGTATGTTTTAAAACAAATATTGACTTGCATTGATTCAAAATTCTCAAACCATGCATGTGCTTTATAAAAGTGCAAGAAAAAGACCAAAATATTTCTTGCAAAAAACCCTATATTATCTACATTTAGCAGGCTAAAGGCTGGAATTGCCAAAGATGCCACTGATATGATATGATATGATATAATATGACATGATATATCCCTGGCATGTGAGACTGGATTCTACTTACTATTAAAATTTCAGTGGAAAAAACTTTGATTTGTAACAATACTTAGAAGTGCTTCAAGCACTGAGAGGGAGTAACAAGCCACAGAATTGTACTTCTTTTCTTTCATTTCATACTTGGAAAACTAGCAGTGTATCCATGTATACTGTATACATCCGTTGTGGGAAGGAGATAGCCAGCAGTGATCCAAAGGCTTGATGAACTCATCATACAAAGGCTTTGCTTGCTTACCACTGATGAGCTCATCATACAAAGGCTTTGCTTGCTTACCACTGATGAACTAATCATACAAAGGCTTTGCTTGCTTACCACTGATGAACTCATCATACAAAGGCTTTGCATGCTTACCACTGATGAACTGATCATACGAAGGCTTTGCTTGCTTACCACTGATGAACTCATCAAACAAAGGCTTTGCATGCTTGCCACTGATGAACTGATCATACAAAGGCTTGCATGCTTACCACTGATGAACTGATCGTACGAAGGCTTTGCATGCTTACCACTGATGAACTGATCATACGAAGGCTTTGCATGCTTACCACTGATGAACTCATCATATGAAGGCTTTGCTTGCTTACCACTGATGAGCTCATCATACAAAGGCTTTGCTTGCTTACCACTGATGAACTGATCATATGAAGGCTTTGCTTGCTTACCACTGATGAACTCATCATACAAAGGCTTTGCATGCTTACCAGCTAGCAAGTCTTATAGAGAGTACAGAAAGCTTACTGCAGTTTTCTCATGAACTAGCACCTTCAAAAGAACTTCATCTACTTATGGAAAGAAGCTCACTGTATGATTTTTGTGTGTCTGTCCTTTAGTGTATAATCTGTCCTAGATGCCTATTGATTCATGAGCAAGACCTGATGCAGCATGGAGTCGAAGTTTTCTTCTACTCTCTGCCCTCAGATGCACCTGCAAGTTTGCCATTAGATATTGAACTTATTTTTTTCATGCATGCTTCATTTCCTTGCTTGAGCAGAGCCCAGATTCATTATTTTAATTTTATACTAACACTGCTACTTTCATGATAGCATTGCCTTGGTGGGTTGAGTTGTCATGATGTCACAGACATCAGTGAGTGGGTGTTTGTGTAAGTGTGTGAGAGTGTGTGTGTGTGCGTGTGTGTGTGTGTGTGTGTGTGTGTGTGTGTGTGTGTGTGTGTGTGTTTTATGATGATGAATTTCAGATGTATTCATTTTTTCAAAGGCAATTCCTTCTACAGTATTGACATCCCATTTTGATCCCACTTTATTGCGACCCTACTTCTCTCTTTCATAAAATTTCAAGTTATGTAAGACAGAGTGGGTTTCTTTTTTTGTTGTTGTTGTTTTCTTTTTCCATAAAGGCAGCCCATTTTTAGGGGTCAAGAACAAAAATCATATTCATAGAAACATCATAGTTATGTGCAAGCAACAAATGAAACTTCCATATGCTTGGCTTGTAATTATTTGTCTTTTTTCAGTTGTACATGTATTTCATTGCTTCACTGTCTTGTCCTAAGTGGAAAATAGGCCTTATTTTGAATTTGGGTGTTGCTGTACATTGACTTTATTTTGACTGTCTAAACATGAACTGTGTCATAAGTTCCCCTGTGGGCATGTAGTGATGGATTTTAGCAAGCTGCCAGCTGCCTCCAGATCAGCCACCACCAGTCTGATCCCCCAGCCCATGAGTAGTAGAAAGAAACTTGTGGAGAGTGTGGCAGCAGAGTCCTCAGAAGAGAAGCCCCCTTCAAGCAAGTGTTTCGGCCCTTATCTCCTGACACTCTAGGGGGGGGGGGGGTGTTGGGCCACACCCGGTCCATGACTCCAGATGTCCCTCTGCTGCCCCTTTTTTTTTTTAACCCCATGGCTGGGATTCGAACCCATGACCTCTGGACATGCTCTCCTGGTGTATCACCACTTTAGGATTGTCTCCTGGTGTATTGCCACAGTGGAGTTGTCACCTGGTATGTTACCACACTGGAATTGTCTCCTGGTTGTCACAGTGCCTCTGTTGGACACCTTCAAAGGGAGACCCGAACACACCCACTCATCAAGTTGTCTCCCCTTTCTTCCCGCCTTTCCCTCTTCCTGTGTCTCACCCTTTCCTCTTTTCTTCACCCTTTCCTCCCCCCCCCCCCCCCCCCCCCCCCCCCCCCCCCCCTCCACACACACACACATACCATCCTCATACTTCTGCTCATCCTTTCCAAGTTTCCTCTCCCCAGCAGAAGTAAGAGGTGTGCTCACTTTCCAAATAGAAGAAAAAAGGAAAAAAAAAAAAAAAAAAAGAAAAGGAAAAAGAAAAGCCTGTTTCTGTACCAGGCAGGATTGAGTGTTGCCTTTTTCTTGACAGGGAAATGTTCTGTTTTATAAGTTCAGCATCCACCACCATTCCTTCCCCCATCCCGCTCCCCCCTCTCTCTCTCTCTCTCTCTCTCTCTCTCTCTCTCTCTCTCTCTCTCTCTCTCTCTCTCTCTCTCTCTCTCTCTTCAGTGGATCAGCCATTGGCCACCCCTTAGTGATATGAATCTGGCTGCCTAACAAGAAGAAGAAGAAGGACAGTCTGAATGGCACATTGCTAAAGAATTCTTAAGTCCATATAGCGTTTAAAATTTTCAGTTTGGGGGTTCACAATATTCCACTTTCAGATGATCGTAAACCTTGTCTAGCAAAATATGTTTTAACTAATGTGAATCAGTATGTTTTTATTGTAATAGACTTCTAGCATAAGATGTATGTAAGGGTTTGTTTTTCACAGAAAGTCATGATGGTGACCGTTTAGAGCCTTTAATTACATGATAAATGTCTGCAGCAAAGAAAAGTTTCATTAACGATTTTTTTATTTTCTAATTTGAAGTTGAACTGAAGAATGTCAAACAAAACTCCCGGGTTTTTTCAATAATTTATCACGGTGAATCTGCACCAACTGTGTGTGTGCTACAGGTGCGACAGGCAGAGTGTGGTGAATCTGCACCAACTGTGTGTGTTGTAGGTGCGACAGGCAGAGTGCGGTGAATCTGCACCAACTGTGTGTGTGTTGTAGGTGCGACACGCAGAGTGCGGTGAATCTACACAACTGCATGTGTGTTGTAGGTGCGACAGGCAGAGTGCGGTGAATCTACACCAACTGCATGTGTGTTGCAGGTGCGACAGGCACAGTGTGATGTGCTCTTACTTCAAGAGGTGCGTCTCCACGCCGACAGGAGTAGATCGCAGGCAGACTTCTTACAGCAACTGTTGCCAGAGTTTGTTTGGGCAGCCACACGTTTAGCTGACCATGTGAAAAAGCCCTGAACACTCTTACTGGTCTGGATGGGAAATGGAAGGTATGTCGTTCTTACTGGTCTGGATGGGAAATGGAAGGTATGTCGTTCTTACTGGTCTGGATGGGAAATGGAAGGTATGTCATTCTTACTGGTCTGGATGGGAAATGGAAGGTATGCTGTTCTTACTGGTCTGGATGGGAAGTGGAAGGTATGCCGTTCTTACTGGTCTGGATGGGAAATGGAAGGTATGCTGTTCTTACTGGTCTGGATGGGAAATGGAAGGTATGCTGTTCTTACTGGTCTGGATGGGAAATGGAAGGTATGTCATTCTTACTGGTCTGGATGGGAAGTGGAAGGTATGTCATTCTTACTGGTCTGGATGGGAAAGGGAAGGTATGTCATTCGTACTTTTCTAGATGGGAAATGGAAGGTATATCATTCTTACTGGTCTGGATGGGAAATGGAAGGTATGTCATTCTTACTGGTCTGGATGGGAAATGGGAGGTATGTCGTTCTTTCCATGAGACTGAAGATAAGTTTATGAAACAACATCACGTCTGTTGTAATGACTGCGACTGTATGTCAAGTGATGAACAGGAATCCACCTATAACTTTTATTGGTGCCACAAGCCCTTCTTCTATCAAACTTTGGTCAAATGGATTTTCGTGTGTTGGAGGATGGGGGGATGATGACCATACAAAGAATGGAGGTGAACCATTGGGAGGGCTGAGGAGAGATTTAGTCAATTCTAACTTTTTATGTAGAGTTGAAAGACGTCTGAGTGCCTTTATGCCAAGTAGAATCATGGCACCATGTGGACAGATAAGTATGAGTAGAAAAAGAAGTATATATATATATATATATATATATATATATATATATATATATATATATATATATATATATATATATATATATATGTGTGTGTGTGTGTGTGTGTGTGTGTGTGTGTGTGTGTGTGTGTGTGTGTATGCTTGTGTGCGTGCGTGCATGCATGTGTGCATGCGTGTGTGTGTGTGTGTGAGTGTGAATGTGTGTGTCTGTGAATGTTTACACACACATGCACCATATAATGTTGTATACATGTACAAAGATCTGTGTGTATGTCCATGTTTGCATCCACTGATAGTTTTGTGTAGGAAATGATTTTCAAATGGAAATATGATTTACAAATTGAGTCAGGGGTACACAACTTATTGTGGTTTTATAAAAAAAATTCATAAGCCAAAGATCACGCTAGAAAATGTGTAGGTGTGTGCTGGTCAGAGACAAAAGGTAATGCTACAAAATGTGTAAGTGTGTATTGGTCAGAGACACAAAGATCTTGCTAGAAAATGTGTAGGTGTGTATTGGTCAGAGACAAAAGATCTTGCTAGAAAATGTGTAGGCGTGTGTTGGTCAGAGACAAAAGATCATGCTAGAAAATGTATAGGCGTGTGTTGGTTAGAGACAAAAAGATCATGCTAGAATAGGTGTGTGTTGGTCAGAGACAAAAGATCATGGTAGAAAATGTGTAGGTGTGTTCTGGTCAGAGACCAAAGATCATGCTAGAATAGGTGTAGGTGTGTGTTGGTCAGAGACAAAAGATCATGGTAGAAAAAATGTGTAGGTGTGTTTTGGTCAGAGACCAAAGATCATGCTAGAAAATGTGTAGGTGTGTGTTGGTCAGAGACAAAAGATTATGCTAGAATAGGTGTAGGTTTGTGTTGGTCAGAGACAAAAGATCATGATAGAAAATGTGTAGGCGTGTGTTGGTCAGAGACAAAAGATCTTGCTAGAAAATGTGCAGGCGTGTGTTGGTCAGAGACAAAAGATCATGGTAGAAAATGTGTAGGCATGTGTTGGTCAGAGACAAAAGATCATGGTAAAAAATGTGTAAGCGTGTGTTGGCCAGAGACAAAAGACTATGCTAGAAAATGTGTAGGTGTGTGTTGGTCAGAGACAAAAGATTATGCTAGAATAGGTGTAGGCATGTGTGTTGGTCAGAGACAAAAGATCATGCTAGAAAATGTGTAGGTGTGTGTTGGTCAGAGACTAAAGATCATGCTAGAAAATGTGTAGGTGTGTGTTGGTCAGAGACTAAAGATCATGCTAGAAAATGTGTGTGTGTGTGTTGGTCAGAGACAAAAGATCATGGCAGAAAATATGTAGGCGTGTGTTGGTCAGAGACAAAAGATCATGGCAGAAAATGTGTAGGTGTGTGTTGGTCAGAGACAAAAGATCATGCTAGAAAATGTGTAAGCATGTGTTGGTCAGAGACAAAAGAGATCATGGTAGAAAACATGTAGGTGTGTGTTGGTCAGAGACAAAAGATCATGGTAGAAAATGTGTAGGTGTATGTTGGACAGAGACAAAAGATCATTGTAGAAAACGTGTAGGTGTGTGTTGGTCAGAGACAAAAGATCATGCTAGAAAATGTGTAGACAAAAGGAGGGTGGGAGACAAAGGGATGGAAGGAATGTGTGTGCATGCGCACATTAACTGTATGTGTGTGTGTGTGCACACATTAAGTGTATGTGTGTGTGTGTGTGTGTGTGTGTGTGTGTGTGTGTGTGTGTGTGTGTGTGTGTGTGTGCATGCACACAGTAGTTGTGTGTGAGTGTGTGTGTGCATACACATTAATTGTGTGTGTGTGCGCACGCACATTAATTGTGTGTTTGTATGTGTGTGCTTATTAATTTTGCTGCTTTTATCTTGTATTACAAATGCAAATGATTTGAAATACACTAGAGGTTATTTAGAGTTTTGCATGGAATTTAAAGAGGTTCAGAAACGTCCTTTTCAAAAAAAAATTTTCTTGCTTGAAATTGCATACTCAGCACATAAGAGTGGATCTGCAAGGGTTTTTTTTTTTTTTTTTTCCCTTTTCAGTTTGACATGGAGGCTTGGTAATAAATGAAATGTGAGGTGAGGGAACAAAGTGAGCAGCATGTGTTGATCTGTGTGGCCCAGGTCTGGCCGTGCTCAGCATGTTTTGATCTGTGTGGCCCAGGTCGGGCCATGCTCAGCATGTGTTGATCTGTGTGGCCCAGGTCTGGCCGTGTTCAGCATGTTTTGATCTGTCTGGCCCAGGTCTGGCCATGCTCAGCATGTGTTGATCTGTGTGGCCCAGGTCTGCCGTGTTCAGCATGTTTTGATCTGTCTGGCCCCAGGTCTGGCCATGCTCAGCATGTGTTGATCTGTGTGGCCCAGGTCTGGCCGTGCTCAGCATGTTTTGATCTGTCTGGCCCAGGTCTGGCCATGCTCAGCATGTGTTGATCTGTGTGGCCCAGGTCTGGCCGTGCTCAGCATGTTTTGATCTATGTGGCCCAGGTCTGGCCATGCTCAGCATGTTTTGATCTGTGTGGCCCAGGTCTGGCCATGCTCAGCATGTTTTGATCTGTGTGGCCCAGGTCTGGCCGTGCTCAGCATGTGTTGATCTGTGTGGCCCAGGTCTGGCCGTGCTCAGCATGTTTTGATCTGTGTGGCCCAGGTCTGGCCATGCTCAGCATGTTTTGATCTGTCTGGCCCAGGTCTGGCCATGCTCAGCATGTTTTGATCTGTGTGGCCCAGGTCTGGCCATGCTCAGCATATGTTGATCTGTGTGGCCCAGGTCTGGCCGTGCTCAGCATGTTTTGATCTGTGTGGCCCAGGTCTGGCCATGCTCAGCATGTTTTGATCTATGTGGCCCAGGTCTGGCCGTGCTCAGCATGTTTTTGATCTGTCTGACCCAGGTCTGGCTGTGCTCAGCATGTTTTGATCTTGTGGCCCAGGTCTGGCCGTGTTCATCATGCTTTGATCTGTCTGACCCAGGTCTGGCCGTGCTCATCATGTTTTGATCTTGTGGCCCAGGTGTGGCCGTGTTCATCATGTTTTGATCTGTCTGACCCAGGTCTGGCCGTGCTCAGCATGTTTTGGTCTGTGTGGCCCAGGTCTGGCTGTGCTCAGCATGTTTTGAACTGTGTGGCCCAGGTCTGGCCATGCTCAGCATGTTTTGATCTGTGTGGCCCAGTCTGGCCATGCTCAGCATGTGTTGATCTGTGTGGCCCAGGTCTGGCCGTGCTCAGCATGTTTTGATCTGTCTGGCCCAGGTCTGGCCATGCTCAGCATGTGTTGATCTGTGTGGCCCAGGTCTGGCCGTGCTCAGCATGTTTTGATCTATGTGGCCCAGGTCTGGCCATGCTCAGCATGTTTTGATCTGTGTGGCCCAGGTCTGGCCATGCTCAGCATGTTTTGATCTGTGTGGCCCAGGTCTGGCCGTGCTCAGCATGTGTTGATCTGTGTGGCCCAGGTCTGGCCGTGCTCAGCATGTTTTGATCTGTCTGGCCCAGGTCTGGCCATGCTCAGCATGTTTTGATCTGTCTGGCCCAGGTCTGGCCATGCTCAGCATGTGTTGATCTGTGTGGCCCAGGTCTGGCCGTGCTCAGCATGTTTTGATCTGTGTGGCCCAGGTCTGGCCATGCTCAGCATGTGTTGATCTGTGTGGCCCAGGTCTGGCCGTGCTCAGCATGTTTTGATCTATGTGGCCCAGGTCTGGCCGTGCTCAGCATGTTTTGATCTGTCTGACCCAGGTCTGGCCGTGCTCAGCATGTTTTGATCTTGTGGCCCAGGTCTGGCCGTGTTCATCATGTTTTGATCTGTCTGACCCAGGTCTGGCCGTGCTCATCATGTTTTGATCTTGTGGCCCAGGTCTGGCCGTGTTCATCATGTTTTGATCTGTCTGACCCAGGTCTGGCCGTGCTCAGCATGTTTTGATCTGTCTGGCCCAGGTCTGGCGGTGCTCAGCAAGATGGCGCTGGGAGAAGTCAGAGCGGAAAAAAAACTGTCCAAGGTCCATGGTCCAGACAGCAATCAGAGGGTGGCACTGCACGTGCCGGTCCTTGTGCAGCCCCAGACCACCGTGCACGTCCTGGTGGTGCACCTGTCCTATCACCGCCAGCAGCAGTGTCAGAATGCCGCCGAAATTCTGCGCTACATTGACCGTAGGTGGGGAGAAAGGGACGCCTGTGTGTTGTTTGTTTTTTTTGTTTTGGTCAACGGTTATTGATGATGTTTGTTTGTTTCGTTTTGGTCAATGGTTATTGATGATGTTTGTCTTGTTTTGGTCAACAGTTATTGATGATCTTTGTTTCGTTTTGCTCAACAGTTATTGATGATGATGTTTGTTTGTTTCGTTTTGCTCAACAGTTATTGATGATGTTTGTTTGTTTTGTTTTGCTCAACAGTTATTGATGATGTTTGTTTGTTTCGTTTTGCTCAACAGTTATTGATGATGTTTGTTTGTTTTGTTTTGGTCAATGGTTATTAATGATGTTTGTCTTGTTTTGGTCAACAATTATTGATGATGTTTGTTTCGTTTTGCTCAACAGTTATTGATGATGTTTGTTTGTTTTGTTTTGGTCAATGGTTATTGATGATGTTTGTTTTGTTTTGGTCAACAGTTATTGATGATGTTTGTTTCGTTGTGCTCAACAGTTATTGATGACGTTTGTTTGTTTCATTTTGCTCAACAGTTATTGATGATGTTTGTTTTGTTTTGGTCAACAGTTATTGATGATATTTGTTTGTTTCGTTTTCGTCAACAGTTATTGATGATATTTGTTTGTTTCATTTTGGTCAACGGTTATTGATGATGTTTGTTTGTTTGTTTTGGTCAACAGTTATTGATGATGTTTGTTTCTTTTTGGTCAACAGTTATTGATGATGTTGATTTGTTTTGTTTTGGTGAACAGTTATTGATGATGTTTGTTTGTTTCATTTGGTCAGTGGTTATTGATGATGTTTGTTTCATTTTGGTCAACTGGTATTGATGATGTCTGTTGTGTTTTGTCTTGGTCAAGAGTTATTGATGATGTTTGTTTGTTTCGTTTTGGTCAACAGTTATTGATGATGTCTGAGAATCTTTGAAAAAACAACTGGGGCAAACACACTGCTTTTCAGTGGGGGGCATGCGCTGGTTGGACAGTGGACATGAATGCTGCCTGTGTTTCATGGGACTGTTCGATTTGGCAAGCCACACGCACACACACACAAGCATACATGTGCGTGAGTGACCCAATGATGCACTGAGATGAGAAGTAGTTGTTTGTCCCAGCCTCAAGAGTTTTCTCTCAACACCTCTGTTGGGTCCAAATTTATTGGATTTGATCAAAGAGGAAGCAGGTGTTTAATTTCAGGTACTTTGAGAGTGCTGATAGGAAAGATTCTTATCTTCTGAGGGGCATCACTCTTGCAAGATGCTGAATTTTGAGCTAAGAGTGTTTTCTTGTGATGAACCTGGTGGGCAGTGTGTACTCAGACAACTGACTAGAGGGCTTGTGATGAAACTTTATCTCATGGGCAGTGTGTTTACTCAGATTAAACGTTGCCCTGGTGGACAATGTGTTTGTATTCAGATGAAACGTTGCCATGTGGGCAGTGTGTTTGTACTCAGATGAAATGTTGCCCTGGTGGGCAGTGTGTTTGTACTCAGATGAAAACGTTGCCCTGGTAGTTAGTGTGTTTATACTGGAGTGCAAGTGAACAGCGGTCTCAGAAGAATTGCAGTGAAACACTAGTCCCACATAGAAGCATTTTTATTTCATTTAAGATCATGTCTATGGCACTGTAACAGGTACCACTGTGCAGATCATGACTATGGCACTGTAGCAGGTACCACTGTGCAGATCATGGCCATGGCACTATAACAGATATCACTGTGCAGATCATGGCCATGGCACTGTAACAGGTACCACTGTGCAGATCATGGCCATGGCACTGTAACAGGTACCACTGTGCAGATCATGGCCATGGCACTGTAACAGGTACCACTGTGCATATCATGGCCATGGCACTGTAACAGGTACCACTGTGCAGATCATGGCCATGGCACTGTAACAGGTACCACTGTGCAGATCATGGCCATGGCACTGTAACAGGTACCACTGTGCAGATCATGACTATGGCACTGTAACAGGTACCACTGTGCAGATCATGGCCATGGCACTGTAACAGGTACCACTGTGCAGATCATGGCTATGGCACTGTAACAGGTATCAAAGTGAAGATCATGGCCATGGCACACAGGCACCACTGTGCAGATCATGGCCATGACACACAGGTATCACTGTGCAGATCATGGCCAGGGCACTGTAACAGGTACCGCTGTGCAGATCATGGCTATGGCACACAGGTACCAGTGTACAGATCATGGCCATGGCACTATGGCACCGCTGTGCAGATCGTGGTACCACTGTACAGACCGCTGTGCAGATCGTGGCCATGGCACTGTAACAGGTACCGCTGTGCAGATCGTGGCCATGGCACTGTAACAGGTACCACTGTGCAGATCGTGGCCATGGCACTGTAACAGGTACCGCTGTGCAGATCGTGGCCATGGCACTGTAACAGGTACCGCTGTGCAGATCGTGGCCATGGCACTGTAACAGGTACCCCTGTGCAGATCATGGCCATGGCACTGTAACAGGTACCACTGTGCAGAGCATGGCTATGGCACTGTAACAGTTTGATGTGTATCTTGTAGGTGTTGCACTGTGATGATATGAATGTGTATAGCATGGCCATGGCACTGTAATAGTTGAAATGTGTGCAACATGGCCATGCCATTGTACTGTAACTGTAAAACTATATATGGCCATGCATTGTACTGTAAATGTAAGACTATATATATGTAATGACCCGTGCCCTACAACAGTTGCACTGTGTCTATCATGGCCATTGTACTGTAACAGTAAGATTATACAGGTCAACTCTCTGTATCATGGCCATTTTACTGTAACAGGACAACTGTGTGTATCATGCCATTGTACTGTAACAGAACAACTGTCTGTATCATGGCCATTTGTACTATAATAGGACAGCTGTCTGTATCATGGCCATTGTACTGTAACAGGACAACTGTCTGTATCATGGCATTGTACTGTAACAGGAGAACTGTCTGTGTCATGGCATTGTACTGTAACAGGACAACTGTGTGTGTCATGGCCATTGCACTGTAACAGGACAACTGTGTCATGGCCATTGCACTGTAACAGGACAACTGTCTGCATCATGGCCATTGGACTGTAACAGGAGAACTGTCTATATCATGGCCATTGCACTGTAACAGTATTACTATTGAGATATAATGACCATTGCAGTACAATAGTGCGCTGTGTCTATCATGGCCATTGCACTGTAGCAGTTCCACTGTGTAAATCATAGCTTTTGAACTGCTGCAGCGGGTGTGGTAGTCGCCGTCATCATGGTCTTGTGATGAGGCCATTTCTGCCCATGATACAGCAAGCAGGCTGGGGTTGGGGTTATGCCTAACTGTGGTTGTAATCTTGGGAGGAACCACTCAAAAGCAACATAAACAAAGACAAAGCAATGTACGTCAGATGAATTTGGTGTAACACACTTTTGCTGGTGGATATTTAAATACAGTTTGTTCTTAGTTCATCAGATGCATGGGAAAGACAGACACACAGACAGGCAGGCAGACAGAGAGACAGACACAGTGAGAGAGAGGGAGAAGTTAGAGGGTAGGAGAGAAAGAAGGGGGGAAATTTTACAGGCAGGCAGAGAGGCAGACACAGCAAGAGAGAGGGAGGAGTTGGGGAGTAAAAGAGAGTAGGGGGGAGATATTTTGTGACTGCATTTTCTGCTCACAATAGACCTTTTTTCTGTTCTAACTTCTCTGCCATCTCTGTGGCATTACACCCATGCCAATCCCTTTGACCCCCTGTCCACAGCCCCATGCCAATCCTTCTGACCCCTGTCCACAGCCACATGCCAGTCCTTCTGACCCCCTGTCCACAGCCCCATGCCAATCCTTCTGACCCCCTGTCCACAGCTCTATGCCAGTCCTTCTGACCCCCTGTCCACAGCCCCATGCCAATCCTTCTGACCCCCTGTCCACAGCCCCATGCCAGTCCTTCTGACCCCTGTCCACAGCCACAGCATGGCCTGCCACAGCCCCATGCCAGTCCTCCTGACCCCCTGTCCACAGCCCCATGCCAGTCCTTCTGACCCCTGTCCACAGCCCCAAGCCAGTCCTTCTGACCCCTGTCCACAGCCCCTTGCCAGTCCTTCTGACCCCCTGTCCACAGCCCCATGCCAGTCCTTCTGACCCCCTGTCCACAGCCCCTTGCCAGTCCTTCTGACCCCTGTCCACAGCCCCATGCCAGTCCTCCTGACCCCTGTCCACAGCCCCTTGCCAGTCCTTCTGACCCCTGTCCACAGCCCCATGCCAGTCCTTCTGACCCCTGTCCACAGCCCCATGCCAGTCCTTCTGACCCCCTGTCCACAGCCCCTTGCCAGTCCTTCTGACCCCCTGTCCGCAGCCCCATGCCAGTCCTTCTGACCCCTGTCCACAGCCCCATGCCAGTCCTTCTGACCCCTGTCCACAGCCCCTTGCCAGTCCTCCTGACCCCTGTCCACAGCCCCATGCCAGTCCTTCTGACCCCCTGTCCACAGCCACATGCCAATCCTTCTGACCCCCTGTCCACAGCCCCATACCAGTCCTTCTGACCCCCTGTCCACAGCCACATGCCAATCCTGACTCCCTGTCCACAGCCCCATGCCAGTCCTCCTGACCCCTGTCCACAGCCCCATGCCAGTCCTTCTGACCCCCTGTCCACAGCCACATGCCAATCCTTCTGACCCCCTGTCCACAGCCCCATGCCAGTCCTTCTGACCCCCTGTCCACAGCCACATGCCAATCCTGACTCCCTGTCCACAGCCCCATGCCAGTCCTTCTGACCCCTGTCCACAGCCCCATGCCAGTCCTGACCCCTGTCCACAGCCCCATGCCAGTTCTGACCCCTGTCCACAGCCCCATGCCAGTCCTCCTGACCCCCTGTTCACAGCCCCATGCCAGTCCTTCTGACCTCCTGTTCACAGCCACTGCAGGGCCCACCACAGCCCCGGCTCTTGCAATCCACAGTGAGCAGTCAGTGTCAAGTTGTCATGAGGCAACTCACCAGAAGAGACCCTGCAGTGTTGCCGAGTCATTTCAGCTGTGTTCACTGGTGCCTGTTCTGACCAACATATGCAAGACACCACCTGCTAAGCCTCATACCGACAGTTTCAAAATGGAGTGACTGAGGGCGGAGAACGAAGCATAATTTAGAGAGGGGGTTAGTTACCACCAAGGACACTGACAAACAAAGCACAGGACAAGACACAATGCATTTCGACCTCTTGGGTCTTCTTCAGGCAAAAAAAAACAGATCACATTTAACATTTAGGACAGTACAAACAAAGAACAAAGAGTTACTTATCTGTTCATGTGTTCCAAAAATTTTTTTTTTTAAACATATGGACAGATAAGTCACTCTTCGTTCTTTGTTCCTCGGCTGTTTACATACAAACTTTGTTTTTGTATGTAGAGGTAAAGAACGTGTTTCTTGGCTGTTTACACACAAACTTTGTTTCGCATATGTAGAGGTAAAGAGTGTGTTCCTTGACTACTTACACACAAACTTTGTTTTTGTATGCAGAAGTAAATAATATATTCCTCAGCAGTTGATACACAAACTTCATGAACAGATTTCAGTGAATAATTATGCCCATTTTTTCCTCAGCTGTTTACACACACACTTCATGAACAGATTTCAGTGAATATTATGCATTGTGTGGATGTTTGGCCCTTTCAGGAAACAAGTTGACACATGTCCTTGTGGCTGGAGATTTCAATGCGTATGCAGACTTCCAGGGCCCCATACGGATGTTTCAAACACGTGACAGACAGGCAGCAGACAGGGGCAGGCAGTGCGCAGTCAGTTTGATGACTCCGTTGTCATCCACAGTACCAGTGTTCCATGACGTATGGGAAGCCACGCACCCCAGTGTACCTGGATTTACCTTCAGCAACATGGTATCTCTCTCTCTCTCTCTTTTTTCTCTTTGTCTTCTGTGTAGCTGCCCATCTAACCTTACAGCATTAAACTCTTCCACACCAACACTCCAGGATGCCTGGGAAACTGCACACCCCAAATGACCTGCACTTACCTTCAGCAGAAAAGTATCTCTGTCTTTTTTTTTTGGTCTGCTTTGTTTCTTTTTGTTTCTTTGTTTGATCTGCTTTGTGCTTCCCTCTAATCACACTTGCTTCACTTCCTCCACTGCAACATTTTTGCATGTGTGGAAACCACGCTGCCCATTGTACCCAGGTCTGTCTTCAGCACTGTGACAACTCTTCTCTCTCTCTCTCTCTCACTGTTTTTTTTTTTCGTTTGTTCATTTTGCCAATTATTTTATTTTTGTTCCCCTCTTGGGTGAGGGCTGGATGTAAAAAGGCATGAACTTGGTTATCTGTTACCCTCAATAATAAAGAATTAGTCTTGTCTTGCCTCTTCTTTATAGCTTCCCTCTCTTGTCTTGCCTCTTTTTTATAGCTTGCCTCTATACATGAAGCTTTCAACTTCTTTTGATGAAAGTGTCCCGTGGCTTCGATCAGCAGAAAAGAAGGGTATTAGAAAATGTGATGGTCCCCTGCAGGAAGATTTTTCTTATAGTGCGTGTAATAAGAAGGCGCCATTGCTCGATGAATGTAAGCTTTGACTGAGTTCAGAGTTTTGGTTGATCAAGGTGGTGTCCTCTTTCACAGTTCAGCAGGGAGATCTAGGGTCCAATCCCCTCAGCTTTCTACATGTTACTGGGCGGAGGAGCAGCTGCACTTGAGAGAGGGATTCAGGCATTAGAGATGAGATGCTTCCACAAGATCCTTGGCATACCATACAAAGACCTGTTACCAACATGGAGGTCCAGACCAGAGTAAGGCAGGCCGTTGGACCACACGAAGACCTTTTAGTGAAAAAGAAGGGAAATGAGATGGTATGATCATGTATAAAAATTAACCCTTGCGCTGGTTGTCGCGACATATGTCACGCCATTTTGTCATGGCTGATGTGACATGAGCCACACTGTAGGGTGAGCCATGCACAGATACAAAACTATAGCTCAGTGAGAAACTAATTTGCATGAATGACCGAGCGAGCCCCGGAACATGGGTATTCAGCATTTTAGTTTAGTTTATGATTAGTAGCAGCTGGTAATGCATGAGGCAACTCAACTCGTCTGGCAAACAAAAGTGGTGGCGCCAAAAGGAGAATGCAATAGAATGAGGAACTTGTTTGAAGATGTTTTTGCTGAATTTGTAGTGGAAAAAGCAGGTGAAGACGAAGTTATGGGCATTTTGAATCAACTGGATGTGGTGGGTGATAGATTTGATTTAGATCAAGCACCATGTAATGGTGATTTTGAGATCAACACAGGCAGTGACTGGATGAGTGCCTAAGGGTGAGGGGAATCTCAACATGCCATTCACTAGGGAAGAATAACTCAGTGTGGTTCTTCCAGATGATTGTAAACCTTTCAAATGTAAATGACGACAGTGTGGGCTAACTATTACTTTTGTTGATAGTGACTTTTTGTGTGTGTGTGTGTGTGTGTGTGTGTGTTACCAGCAAGTGATATCAATGTGAAAACTGAACTGTACCTTATTCATTTTTTCCTGGATTGGCTGCATGGAAGAGGGGTATAATCCACACTGACTTTCCTTTGAAAAAGGCTGTAACTTATTTCTGGATACTGTGGAAGGTCATTGACGGGATTATTTGTGAAAAAGCTCTTGAGAATGACAAAACAGGATGTGCCACCTGTTTTCATCTGTTATTTTCACATTCTAGACAGGCAAGCACCTAATCATCAAACATTTACAAGCACACCAGATCTGTTTATATTATTCTTTATTCAATTACTAACAATGTTTATTCTGCATGCCATGTTCAAATACTTACCATTGAAAAAGTTATGCATATAATAAAAACATAACTATTTTTTTTCAAACTTTCCTTCTGTTAATTCACCAGACAACATACTAATAGTATGTTGTTAAATAACCAGTGGAAGGGTTAACAGGACTTGGTTTTAATAGTATGTTGTTAAATAACCAGTGGAAGGGTTAACAGCACTTGCCAAAACCATTCCACAAGGAACAGTGCAAGGAGGCAGAAGGAGAGGAAGACAGAGAAAGAGATGGGAGGACAACATCAGTGCGTGGACTGGCCTCACACTCAGCAACTGCCCAAAAGTGTTTGACAACCAAGAGTGGAGGAAGGTGGTTGTGAAGTCTTCTGTGGCGCCCCAGTCAGACTGAAATGCCAGGTCATCACCATTGTCACCTTCTGGTTTTCATGGATTATCTGACAACAGAAAAAAACAATTATTCTAGACAATGTTTACCTCATAGTGAAAAGAAATGACGTCTGCTGACTTTAAAAGAAAACATAAAGATTGAATTCCTGTAGATGGGGAGAGCAAAACAACATTTCGATTGAAGGACAAGAAAATAATCTTTCAGAACATCTCATGTGTGTAAAGCTTTTCCATGGCAACAGTATAATACTATGATTGTGACCTTTGCACTTGAGGGGAAAAAAAGAAGAAGAAGAAGAAATGTTTGTTTCAAGTCACCAGACTGACTGTGAATTTATCTTTCAGCCTTTAACTGTTTTCACTGCTGAAAAAGAAAATGACAGCAGATAAAAGCACACACCTACTGTGGTAGAGGCAGACAACAGGACTTAAGTGCCGCATGTTCTCTCAGGGAAAGCACTTGCTAGTGTCACAATGGTGAGGAGAAGGCAAGTCACATGCTGCATGTGTTGGCCTTCAGCTGTTGCAGCTTTTCTGTCAGAACAAGAGTAGTCAGTCCTACCTGCTATAGTTTGCTTCCTACATTACCTGAGACTTTTTTTCCTCTGTGTGTGTGTGTGTGTGTGTGTGTGTGCTGAAAAGATGTTTATATGAATTGTTGCCATTGTACAATAACAAAATGTCACCTTGTGGAATATTTGGCCATTGCTCGATAACAAAACCTCAGTGTGCAACATTGCTACTCCTCTGTAACAGTTGACCATTGCACTGTCACAGTGTGTGTGAATCATGACTATTACATTGTAACAATATGTCTGTGTGTGGATCATGACTATTACACTGTAACAATATGTCTGTTGATTATGACACTGTAACAGTATGTCTGTGTGGATCATGACTATTATGTTGAACTGTACAGTAACGGAACAACTGTTGGTCTGCCCTTATTTTACTGTTGAGTGCATGTAGCAAGGAAACTGCAAATTTCACATGCACACACTTTGCAGCTGCACACACCCATTAGATCATAGCTGTGCACGTTAGCTTGCACATTTACACACATCACACAGACACATTTGCACACACTTTGCACCTGCACACACTAATTAGATTGTAGCTGTGCACGTTAGCTTGCATATTTACACACATCACACAGACACATTTGCACACACTTTGCACCTGCACACACTAATTGGATCATAGCTGTGCTCGTTAGCTTGCACATTTACACACACATCACACAGACACATTTGCACACACTTTGCACCTGCACACACTAATTAGATTGTAGCTGTGCTCGTTAGCTTGCACATTTACACACATCACACAGACACATTTGCACACACTTTGCACCTGCACACGCCTGTTAGATTGTAGTTGTGCACAATAGCTTACATATTTACACACATCACACAGACATATCTGCACACACACATACTCTTGCGTACAGCTAACAACTTGTGCCGGCTTTCTGTGCAATGAGACTTGGTTTAAAACAATAAGTTCAGTGCAGTGACATGCCTGTCCACTCCAGGTAAAAGCATGGTTTTCTCTTTTTCAGCCAGAGCCAGGGTTAACAAGTCGTCCAGACAGAATCCTGATTTCCAGCAGTCTGCGAGCAAAACAAGTATCACTGCATGGCCATGGGGCTGACTACAAAGCCAGGTACTCCACGGACATTTTCATGCATCGACTGCGGAGAGTGATGGGGGCAGCCCAAGACACCTTTGGCCAACGCCAGGGCTTTTCCTGCCTCAGGACTGTGGGCCCCATGGCCACTGTCGCTGTGGTGTGTGTGTGAAAGGAGGGGAGGAGAGATCCTGTGCCCTCCCCCACTGCCAGGAGTGTTCCTCAGGCATGTTTGTGGGTCTCTGCTGTTTCCTGGCCATCACGGCCGTCCTGGTCTGTCTGGCCGGAACAGCCGCTATCAAAATTCTGGTGGTGGCTTCACGCCTAGATCAGAGCGGGTCCTCTCTGTTGCCCGGTGTCAGCTGCTGTTTATGTAACCCTCTCATCGTCAGGCAGCCGACAGTGACCGGCCGGCATGGCCTGGGGAAGATTCTGCGTTCTGTCGGCTTGGGCAGGCAGGCTCCCTCCTGTCCAACTGTTGCTGTCGTCGTTGATGCTGATGGCGTGTCTGTTCTGTGTGGCTGCAGTGGTCTTTAAGCCGCTGTTGGACACGGCAGGGGCTGTCCTGCAGGAGGAATACTTTCCTTCAGACCATCTGATGATTGCAGCCAAACTTGAAACACTCTGAACGTGGTGCCCAGGCATCAGGGACCTGTGGATTAGGATGGGTCTGCCATGGGTGCCATACTTTTAGACCATGGATTCATCTGCTGATACTTTTAAATTAAGCACATTTAACAGTAATTTTCCATGCAATTCCATTGGAAGGAAGTGTAAACAGTTTGCTTTTGCTGTAGGATGATGACATCATATTTCTGATGTACATGCTGACAAAGTTCATGGAAAGTATTTTTATTTGGATATCAGCAAGGCTTTTTTCAAGGAAGCCCATATTTTGTACACTGCACAAGAGGGTTACAGAATTTCAGATTTCCAATGATTCAGTGCTTATTTGACTGCACTTTTTGATTTATACACAATTGTTAAATCACATTCCCATTTTTCACATAGAAGTGATTGCAGTTTTTGTCAGGGGATGTTACTTTGCAGTTTTTGTCAGGGGATGTTACTTTGTAGTTTTTGTCAGGGGATGTTACTTTGTAATTTCATTCCCCAGTTGTTTTCACTGACTGATGACATTCCCAATTTTTATCAGAGATTTTTGTCAGAAATGAAGGACAGTAGGGCAAATGTGTGTAGTATGTATGTGTGTGTGTGTGTGAGAGAGAGAGAGAGAGAATATATATATATATATATATATATATATATTATATATATATGTGTGTGTGTGTGTGTGTGTGTGTGTGTGTGTGTGTGTGTGTGCACATGTACTCAAGTATGTGTGTGTGTGTGCATGACTATGCATGCCATGTGTCCATGTGCTTGTATGTATACATGTGTGTACGCTCGTGTGCGTGCATGTGTGTGTGTGTGTCTGTGTGTGTGTGTGTGTGTGTGTGATGAATAGAAATATGAGCACTCCCTCTGTTTTTCTCTATTGTAACCTGTTTCTATGACAGTTTTTTGCCTAGTTTTCCTATCCTTTGCTGTGCATACCTTTGTGTTTCATCTGCTTTTATACCGCTCTGTAACTGCCCAGTGAAGGCATATTACATTCCCATTTTCATTTTTCCTATGATTGTGATAATATGTCAGCAAGTTAATCCATCTTTCATTCAAAATAATCATAGCTGATTTCAATAGGCTATGCATATTGGGAATTTACATTATGCTCAAAGATCAAATATACTGTATAAGAATGATCTAGTATTTATCAATCATCTAAAATGAAAACTGCATGTTTTAATATGGTCAGCATGCTGAAATGTCCTGGATGTACTTTCCTCAAAGATCAGACAGACTATTTAAGAATTATCCAATATTTTCACTCATGTAAAAAAAAAAAAACATTTGCTGAGTTTGTCATGCTTAATTAACTTTGCTGAGTTTGTCATGCTTAATTAACTTTGCTGATTTTGTCATGCTTGATTAACTTTGCTGATTTTGTCATACTAAACAATCTGGGAAATGTTCTGGATGTGTGATTCTGAAAGATCAAATGTGTTTATAAAGATTATTGGTAATTTATCACTCAGCAGAAACAGACACTGCTGATTTTAACGTTTCACATAATGCAAATCTCCTAGATGTATGACGTTCTCAAAGGTCAAATGTGATTAATAAGAGTAATCCATTATTAATTGCTCACCTGAAGTGACATGTGCTGATTTCAACTTGGTATATATATAAAAAAAATTCATGAATGAGTTAGCCTCAAAAATCAAGTGTGGTTTGTAAGAATTGTCAGTTTCTTACGTCTCACCAGAAATGTCAGCTCTGATTTCAACTCTTGAAGCATACTGAAAATATCCTTGATGTAGTATTCTAAAAAAAGTCAAATATCTTTGTAAGAATTGTCCATTATTGCTCACTGGAAATATATGCTGTTGATGTTACCATATTGTACATTATGGACATTTTCTGGATGTGTTTCTTTCAAATGTCAGGCATGGTCCATAGCAATAGTCCATTATTACACACTCAGCAGAAAGGACCAGTGCTGATTTGATGTATTCCTTTCAGATGTCAGGCATGATCCATAGCAATTGTCCATTATTACACACTCAGCTGAAAGGTCCAGTACCGATTTGAACGTACCATGATGACTGGAAGGTGTTTTTGATGAGTTATTCTCAGCAAGTAAATGTGGAACATGTACTATTTTTTTTTTGGTTCTGTTTTTTTAAGGATCCATTCTCAGTCACCAGAAGCAATCAACACCATTTCCAAATGGTTTGGATTCTGGAAATGTCATGGATGTATGTTTCATAAAGATCAAGACTGCAATTAAGTAGACTGTTTTTGTATGAATTTTCTAAAATCACCAGAAATTTCTGAGATATATCGTTTCAGAACAGATGTGCAATAAGTGTCAGATTTATAAGAATTGACCATTATTTGTTGGTCACCCACAACAGTCATTAAATATTTTCAACATGGTATATGAACTGGAAATTTCCTGAACGTATAGAGCTGCCAGTTATTGATATTTTCAAAGAGTAGTATGTGAACTGGAAATTTTCTGAGTGTATAGAGCTGCCAGTCATTGATATCTTCAACATAGTAAGTGAACTGGACATTTTCCGAGTGTGTAGAGGTGCCAACTGCTATGCTTAAGATGACATAGCATGCTACAGTGTCATTAACAATGCTATGCTACTACACTTTGTGACAAAATGCTACACCGAGAAACAAAACTAGAAGGGAATGTAGGCTGTAGACATATTTTGTCAAGATGCTGAAGTTCAGTGAGGAGAGAAGAAAAAAAAAAAAATGGAGAAAAGTGGACCATAGTGATAATACCGCCTCATTGATTTGTTTCATCATCAGCCATTTTGAATTTTTGTAGGTCCTGTGGACACCATGCAAAAAGCAGCCAGATTTCTGTCCTGTTATTGTGCCACCATGTATAGAGGGAAGGGAGATGTAACTGACACCAGTCTGGTGATACTGCACTGGAATGCTAGACTTAGGTTTGGACTGCTCCCCTTGAATTGCCGACATGCTCTGTCTGGTGATACTGCACTGGAATGCTAGACTTAGGTTTGGACTGCTCCCCTTGAATCGCTGACATGCTCTGTCTGGTGATACTGCACTGGAATGCTAGACTTAGGTTTGGACTGCTCCCCTTGAATTGCCGACATGCTCTGTCTGGTGATACTGCAATGGAATGCTAGACTTAGGTTTGGACTGCTCCCCTTGAATTGCCGACATGCTCTGTCTGGTGATACTGCAATGGAATGCTAGACTTAGGTTTGGACTGCTCCCCTTGAATTGCCGACATGCTCTGTCTGGTGATACTGCACTGGAATGCTAGACGTAGTAGGTTTGGACTGCTCCCCTTGAATTGTCCACATGCTACAGCGTGTGATTTCAAGGCTTTGGCTGTAAGTTTTTACCAGTTGTGTTCAGAGTGAACCGTTGCCCACATTTTGCAATATAAAGCTATCATGACAGGTTATAATTGGTTATAATTGGTTTCTTATGTTTTATTATTCTAGTGCAAGATGCTGCAGTCATTTTCACTTGCTGTCAAATTTATAGGAATCTGCTGGCTTACTAACACAGAAGCATGCGTGCATGTGCATGCACACACACACACACACACACACACACACACACACACACTCAGCACAGTTTTTCCTATTGATATCAAAGAACGTCATACTCTGTCCCATGGCAGTATCAGTTCCAACTGTAGAAGGGCAGGTGAAAAGGGGGCACTAGTAGATAGCACACTGGACAGTGAAGCCAACAAATTCCCTGGTCCGTGGTCTGACTGTAAAGCTGGCTGCTGCTTCCCCCTGTCCACAACATCTTCAGTGCTCTCACCGCTGCTCCTCTGGACAATCAGTAGATAGCACACTGGACAGTGAAGCCAACAATTTACCTCATGGTCTGAGTGTAACGCTGGCTGCTGCTTCCCCCTGTCCACAACATCTTCATTGCTGCCACCGCTGCTCCTCTGGACAATCAGTTCAACAACAGTTTTGACAACTAGTCTACCGTTTTTTTCTGCCATGCTCTTGATTTTTGATTTGCCATGCTCTTGATTTTTGATTTGCCATGCTCTTGATTTTTGATTCAGTTCAACAACTGATTTCACCACAAGTCTACCTTTATTTTTGTGCCACGCTCTTGAATTTTGATTGCCATGTGTGAATATCCAGCCACTGCGATTGGTGTTACGGATTGAAGGCGGAAGGTAATGAGTTTTACCTTCTCAGTTTCTGTCAGAGCCATTACTTTGTGAGGGTGTACTGGTGCAGGCTGGCTCCTTCTCAGAGTGGATACTTCTGTGGAAGATGAGATGGGGAAAAGAAAGGTCCAGTACATAGGTGTGTTCATGCATGAGTTGGTTGATCGCTTCCATTATTCTGGTATTGCTGACGAGCACAAGTTCATATGCTTTCATAGCAAGTTATGTTTTAACCTGAACGCTTCATGTGTTAATTCATTTGTGTATGTGTATGTTGATTATTGTCTTATAGTCTGTGATCATAACACACTATGTTGTTGACAACTATCCAGGTTATTGGGCCATATCTCTCTCTCTCTCTCTCTCTCTCTCTCTCTCTCTCTCTATATATATATATATATATATATATATATATATATATATGTATATATATATATATACATATATATGTATATATATTTTTTTTGTTTGTTTTTGTTGTGTTTTTTTTGCTGTTGTTGTTTTGTTTTTGTTTTGTTCTTTTTTTGTTAATTATGAAATTCTGGTCTTGTATACCCCTTACACTTGTATATCAAAGATTTTGCAAAAGCAAGAAAATTGTCCATGTAAAATCATGAAAAAAATGGATTGACGGGGGGGGGAGGGGGGTGGGGGTGGGGTTGAGAAAAAAGCAATATATGAATAGTTCTGTTGTTTCAAGTTTTGTTCATCATATGGAGAGGAGCCCAAATTTTAACACAGTAAATTGTGCTGAAAAAAATAAAGTAATACATTATGGTTGTGTGGTTGTGTCCTGATGATGAGTATGCATGTTGTTTCAGCTGTTGATTCTATGATTGTTATCTTGATGGTGGTACTTGGTGGCTTTGAGAGATCTGAAGATTTCCAGTAACCTAGAGTTTCTTATGCCTGAGATTCCAGTATGGTCTTCCAGAGAGGGTAACAGTGACATGATATTGTTATCTTGGCTCAGACACACTAAGCAAATAATGCTGCTGAAGACATCTTTTCCCTTGAAAGCTATTGCTTCTCAAATACAGGAACTGTGATTTTTTCTTTCTTTTTTTTTCACTGAGCTGATTTGAAGTATGTGAGCTGTATTCATAGCCATGAACTGAAACAACATTTTCTGTTTTCCCGTTACCCTTCAATGTTTCATAGATCCTCTGTAAATACAGCAAAGACATGACAATTAAGATTGTGCATGAGAAGAAAAAGGAAATAAGCGCATAGGACATGAGCCAGTACATCTGTTCAACTTTGGCTTGATTTCAATCAACACTAAATTGTTCTTCCCAGTAACCTGTTTTTTCCTTGAAGGTAAGTATGATAAATCTGGCTTCATTTTCATTTATTCATCAGGGATCATGATATTTCTTCAAAATGAAAGAAATATGACTTCAAAATGTATACTTTTTTTTCAGAACTGCTAATCATCACATTCTACTTGTTTTAAATCCCAGTATAAAATTACTATTTTTTCTCTTCTATTTTTTTTTCAATGTCAGAAATAATCACAGTTTGGGAAGTGTCTGTGTGTGTGTGTGTGTGTATGTGTGTGTGTATGTGTGTGTGTGCGTGTGCATGTGTGTGGGGGGGGGGGGGGGGGGGGGGGGGGTTAAGCTGTAAAATTCGCCTTTTGTCAGTGATTACAGGGGCTAACAGATCAAAACATCTTAGCCATTCCCCACTTGAAGATGTCCACCCTGTGAGGGCTGTCAATATGCAGACAACTATTTCAGCTGAATTTTCATTTTCACAAAAATGGATATTTTCTGTAAACATTATGACCAGTTACAATTGTTAGTTTATATATTAATAACAGATATATTTTGCACCACTGGAAGAAATATGAAGTCATAATTTATCAAAGATCAGACCATTGAAAGCTACTTCTACCTAGCAGACAAGCAAGGCATCTGATTAAATATGCAAGAAAGACTGGGCACATGGAAATATATTTTGCCAGGTATTGTAAGGGGATCATTTGTTTTTTGTGATGAAATTGAGAACAGCTGAATAAACTGAGCATATTTGACAGCCTCACTTACGTTTTTTTTATGCCAATATAGCTTGTTACCAAACAATATCAAAACGTTGCATATTGACCTCTTTGTCTGTGTCAAACAAGATTTAATTGAAACAGGTAAAGCTGGGGGGAAATGCAAGATGGAAAGATCATAGACGTCTCTGGAAAGATCAAATAACAGGTAAGGCATAGACATGAGATGACGGCAAACATTCAGGAAAAAGTCGTTGTAAGGGCACACATCAGGTAAGGGAGGCGGCCTTCTTTGAACTGCAATTCTCCGTTCACACGTGCTCTGTAGAGAAATTGTCCTCCACTCTCCACCACCACCATCCTCCCCTCAGTGCCCTCTCAGTCGCCTCCCTTTGTGTTGATCTTACTGCATTCACCGCACTTCATGGTAATTATAGACCAGTGAGCCTGACATGTATATTATGCAAACTTTTAGAGCAGCTTGTGAGAGACGCCGTGGTTAAACATATGACAGATTTCAATCTTTTCACAGAGTGCCAACACGGGTTCAGGACAGGGCCTTCATGCATGACCCAGTTGTTAGATGTGATGGATGATTTTACACAACTTTTAGAAGACAAAGAGGCATTTGATATTATTTACTTAGATTTTAGAAAGGCGTTTGACTCTGTGCCGCATGAAAGGCTACTTCTTAAAATGGAAGCTTATGGGATAACAGGAAATTTACTACAGTGGGGGTGAAAGACTTTTTGAAGGGGAGATCTCAAAGGGTGTGTGGTGGGAACAAAACAGTCCCTCAAACATTGATGTTTCAAGTGGTATTCCCCAGGGAAATATCCTGGGCCCAGTACTTTTTACAATTTTTATAAATGATCTCCCGGATGACATACAGAGTACATGCAAGACAATTGCAGATGATGCTAAAGTGTATAATCGTTTCTGCAAAATCATATAAACAAACTCATACAATGGTCATAGAAGTGGAACCTATACTTTAATGCAGGGAAATGCAAGGTTATGCATGCAGGGTATGATAATCCAACCAAAGGATATCAAATAACTCATGGCTCATCTAAGCATGTTTTAGATACTTGTACAGAGGGAAAGGATTTAGAAGTGATATTTGATTCAAAACTCAAATTTGACAAGCATATTACAACAGCAGTAAATAAAGCCAATAGGATGCTGGGCTTAATTATAAGGAGTTTTAAAAATTCAAATAAAGAGGTGTTCATAAATTTATACACTTGTTTTGTATGGCCACATCTTGAGTATGGAAACATGATGTGGAATTCTTTTCTTAAACGACAGTCTAGTGCAATTGAAAGAGTCGAGGAGAGCAATTAAAATGTTAAAATCTATTAAAAAAAAAAAAAAAATAGATTATGAGCACAGGCTTTGAAAATTACACTTGCGACTTTAAAATATAGAAGATTAAGGGGACATTTGATAACTGTTTACAAGATTTTTCAAAATACTGACAATACTAATAAAGGTTCGTTTCACTTGTCTAACGAAATAAGAACTCATAACAGTGATCTTAAAATTCTAACCATATATAGCAGAAATAATATTAGGAAAAACTTTTTCTGTAACAGAGTCGCCAAACATTGGAACAATCTTCCTGCACAAACTAAATTGGCTTCAGATACTAACAAATTCAAAAACCTCCTAGACAGTGATACTAAAATGCTCAGTTAAAGTATCTTTATGATTAGTGCATCAAAAGGGATGCTTATATCATCACAGCATATAGATAAATTATCCAAAAAGGACGTGTTCTTAGGCCGCGAGGCCTGGTCGTCCAATTGCCTGACCTGACTGGACACCCTTCCTACCCTGTGTGGTAGAAGGCACAGCACATTGACGTCTGTCGGTGAAACACAGAGCACGTGAGGCGAATGGGCAAGCTGCCGCTTTGTAACGATTTATGTTTAACTTGCTGTGTGGAGAAGGGCAAGCCAGTATTGTGTTGTCTCTCCAGATTTAGTTCAGTGATGTAAAGCGTTCATTCAGTGCTAATCAAAATGTATTCTATCCATGTAGACATACAGAACAACACGTACAGAAGCAATCAAATATGTAATTAAGGGATGTAATCTGTATTAAATACCGCGTTCAGCGAGAGTAACCACGCTGTTTTCATGGGACAGCTCAATCAGTGGAACAGTAAATCTGAGAGTCACAATACCAAAGATGGGCACAATACTAGCGCCTGGGGCTCCTGTAAATGTCAATAATCGATCGATGTCCTGATCAATATTCTGACGTGCGCTTCAAATCAAGCATTTGAGTCTCAGTCTATTTGTTCAAACCACAAATTGAGGAAAGAGAAGTCTGTTTTTGCTTCAGAAAGACAGGTGTTATCTTCCCCTTACTTTTTATTTTTCCTGGAGCTGGTCTATTTGTCTGTGTGCCAATCCCCACAATCTTGACACAACGCGGAAAATCAGGTTTCCCGTCATATGAATATTGATAAATAAAAGACAGCTGAAAAACTACAAAACAGTTTTGAACTGTCAGGTTTGTCATTCATAAACTTTCCATCTAAGATCCGCTTCATCCTCAGGACGAACGCAATGAATGGTTTGTCCAACGAGTAGAGGTTAAAGAAAAAGGCTTTTCAAACAATGACGGAATGAATGGTTTGTCTTAGAGTACAGAGAAGAGCTTTTCAAACAATGACAGAATGAAGGTTTTTTTTTCCTAGAGTAGAGGTGGAAGAGAAACCCTTTTCAAACTATCTTCAGTTAGCATTTGTCTTTTTTGCACAACCAAACACACACACAAGCGCACGCACACACAAGCGCGCACCACACGCAAGCAGGCTTGCAAGCTCGCACGCACACACACACACACGCATGTACGCATGCGCGCAGCACCACACACACACACACACACACACACACACACTAAAATAAACTTTAAAAAAGAAAAAAAAAAAAAAAAAGTAGCATGC
This sequence comes from Conus betulinus, assembly GCA_016801955.1. Classification (NCBI taxonomy): domain Eukaryota; kingdom Metazoa; phylum Mollusca; class Gastropoda; order Neogastropoda; family Conidae; genus Conus; species Conus betulinus. The sequence continues at coordinate 157,878 of JADBJO010005426.1, forward strand.
TGTGATGAATGGTAAGAAACCTCATGGGAATGTTTATTAGTCTTGGACAGCCGAAGAATGGCATGAACTTTGAACTACACTGGGGAAGTCATGTGTGTCGGTGGACCCTAACACCACGTTCGAACCGCGTACAGCTGTGTAGTGGTCAGCACGGAGACTAGCTGGCCGTGACCACAAGTCTGGACAACGGTTCCACATCAGTGCGGTGCGCACACACACCACACAGAAGCCTGCTGGACGCACGCACGTTGTTAGACTTGTGGGTCCGCCTGTTGGACCCCTGTCTTTTGTTGGAGCTGTCTGTGGGTCCGCCTGTTGAGCCCTGTCTTTTGTCGGAGCTCAACTGAAGCGTGTCAGCTTGTGTTGAATATATACATCACCGTTAGGCTTAGTCTTTATACAGCATAGCCTTATGGAGGGGAGAGAGAGAGAGACTGACAGACAGAAAGAATAAGAGACAGACGGAGAGAGGAGGACAGACAGAGAGAGAAAAAGAGACAGACACAAAAGAGACACAAGCCGACAGACAAAATAGGGAGAGAGAGCCCATTGTTGTGTTAGTGACATTAGTGAGTTTACTCTGTCCAAATGTATCGACTTCCAACAAAGTACTGGCGCAGCTACTATTACACTGCTTGGCACCGGAAAGGAGAAAAGGCGGGGCAGGGTGCGGTGGGGATGGGAGGGGGGGGGGGGGAGCACGAACCAAAGCGGAGAATGTGACCCCGTCTGCAAGTTTGTAGTGTAGGACAGATCGAGAACCCGCTAAAGACATGGAGCACTGGATATAATTATGTTGGTGTACATTCATCAGCAAGTTTGTTGTGTAGGACAGAGAACCCACTGAAGACATGGAGCACTAGATATAATTATGTTGGTGTACATTCTTCAGCATGTTTGTTGTGTAGGACAGAGAACCCACTGAAGACACGGAGCATTGGAGATATGTTGCTGGTGTATATTCATCAGCAAGTTTGTAGTGTAGGACAGAGAACCCACTAAAGACACGGAGCACTGGATATAATTATGTTGGTGTACATTCATCAGCAAGTTTGTAGTGTAGGACAGAGAACCCACTAAAGACACGGAGCACTGGATATAATTATGTTGGTGTACATTCATCAGCAAGTTTGTAGTGTAGGACAGAGAACCCGCTAAAGACACGGAGCACTGGATATAATTATGTTGGTGTACATTCATCGGTGAGTTTGTAGTGTAGGACAGAGAACCCGCTAAAGACACGGAGCATTGGAAATATATGTTTGCTGGTGTACATTCCCACGATGGAATAACGGCCGGTTACAACACAAAGAGCGTCTCGGTACCAGGCAAGGCAACGGCTGTTTCATCCAATAGCGTGGTCAGTATGCAGTGAGAACTGAGTAGCCTTCACATGTTTTGTCCAAAGTCATCGGTCATCACTGTGTGGTCAGTATGCAGTGAGAACTGGGTAGCCTTCACATGTTTTGTCCAATGTCATCGGTCATCACTGTGTGGTCAGTATGCAGTGAGAACTGAGTAGCCTTCACATGTTTTGTCCAATGTCATCGGTCATCACTGTGTGGTCAGTATGCAGTGAGAACTGAATAGTCTTCACATGTTTTGTCCAAAGTCATCGGTCATCACTGTGTGTGGTCAGTATGCAGTGAGAACTGAATAGTCTTCACATGTTTTGTCCAAAGTCATCGGTCATCACTGTGTGGTCAGTATGCAGTGAGAACTGAGTAGCCTTCACATGTCTTGTCCAATGTCATCGATCACCAATGTCATCGTGAGTTATGATCACCTCACAGACACCACCACACCCACACCCACCCACTCTACCACCACTCCTCCAAAAAATTTTTAAAAAAGAAAAAAAGTAGAAAGAACACACACACACACACACAAACGCACGCGCACGCGCACGTGCGCGCCGAAACAGGGGAAGGGGGGGGGGAGGAGGGTAGCCCCCCATGATTACATGTTGTGCCTTGCTCTCTCTCTCTCTCTCTCTCCTCTCTCTCTCTCTCTCTCTCTCTCTCTCTCTCTCTCTCTCTCTCTCAGCCCACCTCACTCCCACTCTCTCCATCCTTTTCATTATTGTTATTCTCGTTTTTTATTTCTATTTTCTGTTTGTTAATTATTATTATTATTATTTTTGTTGTTGTTTTTTGTTTTGTTCGTTTTGTTTTTCATTTCTCTTCTATTTTCATTTGATGTTCTTTTGATTACATGGCCGCTTTGCTTCCTTCTTTGTTTTTGGTGGTGTTGTTTTTTTTTTTTTTTACATTAATTGATTTCACTGCATGTTGTAGTCCCTACTCAGGGCGAGGACTGGATGTAAAAAGCACGTCAGTGCTTATCTATTTGCCTCGTAAATAAAGACTTTTGTCTTGTCTCTCTCTCTCTCTCTCTCTCTCTCTCTCTCTCCTCTCTCTCTCTCTCTCTCTCTCTCTCTCTCTCTCTCTCTCTCTCTCGTTCGCGCTCGCTCGCTCGCTCGCACAACGCGCACGTACACGTACATGCATACCGATTCGAAACTTGGCAGAGCTAAGAACATTGCTTTGAAGATATTGATTGGAACAACCTAGTGCCCACTCACTAGGTCTTCCCTGTGTTGTCCACCGATGGCCTGTTACCCGTAACGGTGACATGACACCTGCTGTGTCGCCCGTTCGGGTAGACAGTCAGAATACCTTGGGTTGGACAGGAAAGAAAAAAAAAAAGGGGGGGGGGAGGATGGTGGGAGAGGTACACTAAGTATCGCTGGGTACGAACGGCGGGAAGACCAGCAGTGTAGCCACACACTCCTGTAAGATTTGTGGGTAGGCTACACAGAGCTACACATCATTCATTTTCTTGTAGCCTATGTGGGCAGTCACCTTGGTACTTGAAGTCGGCATACAGGTAGGAGCGAGCGTGAATGATGATGATAATGACGATGACGATGATGATGATGATGATGATGATGGATGTGTGTGTGTGTGTGTGTGTGTGTGTGTGTGTGTGTAAGAGAGAGAGAGAGAGAGAGCGAGAGAGAGAGAGAGAGAGAGAGAGAGAGAGACTCACAAAGGCGTGACGAATGTTTAATCATTTCATTATGTGACGCTAAATGCAGTGCGTGTGTGTGTGTGTGTGTGTGTGTGTGTGTGTGTGTGTGTGTGTGTGTGTGTGTGTGCACGCGTGCGTGTGTGTCTGTGTAAAACATATATAAATTGTATATAGTGTACGTGTGGTAATGCGTGAAGGCGTTTCTTGCTTGAAGTAAGTGCGCATGTATAAAAACAAAAAAGCAACAACAACAAAAAATACTCTCTGTCTACATGTTCGACCAAATGAACAGCCTCGCGCGCGCGCGCGCGTGCGTGTGGGGTGTAAGCGGCAAGCATGTGTGTGTGTGTGTGTGTGTGTGTGTGTGTAAGCGGCAAGCATGTGTAGAGTGCTGACATTGCCAGCGAAGAGTGTTTCATTTACAGAGGATATATGCACTTTATCCATTGCTCGTGTTCTGTACGCATTACGTTGGCACAACCGACCAGGAACTGCGTAGAGCCGACATGGGCTTACTCACATGTGAGTGTTGAGCCAGTGTGGCATTTGTTACCTTTTGCTACATCTTTAAATTATTTGTTCGTCATTTTCATTACCATCCAACTCATAACGTTTATGAGTTTTGCTTATCTCGTTTTATTACCGCTTTTTACTTCTTTTATTTCATTTTATTTCATTTTTTAATTCTCTGCAATTTACTATTTTGACATCATTTCATTCCTTTTTGTGTATTTTAACAATTTTTGTTCCATTTTCGTTTACCATAATTTTACTTTTCCTCTCTCTCTCTCTCTCTCTTTTTTTTTTTTTTTTTTTTTTTTTTTTTTTTTTTTTTTTTACGACAGTTATTACTTTAACTGCGTTTCATTTTAACACTTCGTTTCGTTACATTCCACTGCTGCTTTTTTGTTGTTTGTGTGTGTGTGTGTGTGGGGGGGGGGGTGGGAGGGGGGGGTGTTTAGGGGGACGGGGGTAGGGAGTGGATTTAACATATCGGACTTTATCTCTCCGTAAAGCTGCATTTTATTTCATCTTACTTTTTTTTTTCATACAGCCAGCCCTTTGAGTACGCTTAGATTCATGTTGCAACTTTTGTTCCTTTTTCACTACGAGGAGTGGGTCAGTTCAAGCATACCCATGAGGGATGTGAGCTACAGCAACGACATTTGGCACATGATTGCGCATGCTCTCTGGACGGGGACGTGTAAAAATTCGCACGAGTCGTCACAGAACTATTGACGTCAGTACTACATACTCTTCATTTTCCTAAAGGGAGGAAATTCAGCTAAGGAAGTGATTGGTATTGACAGAAGAAAAGAAGGGGAGGGACGCACCTCAGTCAGCAGCAAAAACGGGCGGCAGAATGAAGATGAGGAGCACGGAGCCTGGAATGTGGAGCCTTGTTCTGCCAGCCCCTGTGCCTCAGTACAGAGCCTGGAATGTGGAGCCTTGTTCTGCCAGCCCCTGTGGCTCAGTACAGAGCCTGGAATGTGGAGCCTTGTTCTGCCAGCCCCTGTGCCTCAGTACAGAGCCTGGGAATGTGGAGCCTTGTTCTCTGCCAGTACCCCTGTGCCTCAGTACAGAGCCTGGAATGGGGAGCCTTGTTCTG